>JAMZAV010004197.1:0-49718 GCA_024449915.1 Sweltsa coloradensis
CCGCCCTCTAGTCAGTTATGCATTGAATTTCATTTTGGAATTCTAAGTAGTTGATTGCACTGGTTTAGGCTCGATTTGATTCGAAGATGGCTGCGTGTAGAAGTGATAGTGGTTGTTTGTTACGTGTTGTTTTGTGTTTTATTTTGTAAACACTTGTGTGCACCTGTTTAAAAATGATTTAAAATTGCTCTGTTATGGTTCTTCTGGTGTTTCATCAACAAAAAAGGATTAAAAACATCGCTGAGTAACCCTTGACTTTTACTGTTGTATTGATTTGGGAGGTCGCCGTTTGATGCCCGCCACCGGCAATCACGACTGAAAGTTTGTCCGAGACTTTCTTCAATCAAAATGGTTCTCCTTTGTAAATCAAAATCAGTTTTATGTACAATGTACGTACATTCGTCACCTTAACAGTTCATCATTACCATCATGGAGTTAACATTGCATGAATGAGAAACATGCACATTAGAGAAATGCTGGGTGTAGAGAAGTTAAGTGACAGGATGGGAAGGACACGGCTGAGATGGTAAGGAGCTAAGGACATATGAAACGAATGGGGAAAGATAGGATGCCTAAGAAAATGTATGGAATAAAAGAAGGATTGAAGAAGGAAGAAGAAGACGTGGTAGACCAAGGAAGAGATGAAAGGATGCCATAGCAGAGGACTTGAAGGCAAGAGGAGAGATCTAGTTAGTTAGTTAGTTAGTGTTGTTTAAGGGCACTCGACAGTTGAGTTATCACTTATCAGTGCCCATAGGAGCTGGGAAGATGTGGAAGGGATATGATTGTGGGAGGATAGAAAGAAGTGTAAATTTTGTTGCTAAACCCAAACAGTTGACGCTGCCAGAAGCGGGGAGTGGCAATAAATCATGTCATGATCATAGGCAGGTATTTCAGGTGAAGATAAAAAACAAAAAAAGCAATTTTTTGTTTTCATTATGCCCAAAAGCGGTGAAAATAATTTAACATTCACGTGAAAGCTCTGTATCTCTCTCCCAGATATTAAAAAAAAAACTGTGAAATCTTTTAAAGGACTTGCAGATATCAATAAAATGTGGTAGTTATGTGAATTCAGATACAGGTATTAGAGGCAGAACTTATTTTCATCTTTGTTTTTCTACTGCCTAAGAGCGATGACATGGTGTTAAAATAATTTATACCGTAATTACCGTAAAATACCAAACATAGGCCGACCTTTTTTTCATTATTTTAGGTCTCATAATCCCTCCTCGGCCTATATGCGAGCATTGGCATTTTGACGCGCTAATTTCAAACACTAAGTTACAGCGCCGTGTGACAAGGAAATACGTATAGTTCACTGCTTGTGTCTGGCGCTGCGCCAACAATAAGTCAGGCACGGAGGACGCGACGCTATCTCCAGGCCCACTGCACGCCTACTGATGGGTGAAGTATGATGAGGAACAGATAACTAGGCGATATGAACCGGTCTGCTTTAAGATTGCGTCATAGCGCTACGTCATCACGGGCTCCGCGTCAATAGGCCGCGCGGGAAAAACGACCTTGGCACAGGCTCTGCGAAAACAGACCGCAGGAATAACGGCCCGTAAAATAAAAAATATTTCATTAAAAATTCCTTTTTTAAAATTTCAATGACCAAAGTTAGGGGGTCGGCCTATATTCGGTACTATACGGTAACAGTTTGTCTCTTTTTAGTGGTGATAATTTGTTTTTACCATAAATACCTGCCTGTGATAATGATGAACCTAATGATGTGGGATGAGTTAACCAGCACAAAGTAATCTCAGGGTTAACCACCACCAAGTCCAAAACAAAAACTATCCAGGATTACTACAAAACATTTTCACACGGACAATATTTATACAATATCTACAAGAATCAACATTTTATTAGCTTTATCACAGAGTGGAAATAAGCTAACACGCTCATAAATTATAAATAGTATTTAATTCTAAGTTAACGATCTATCTCGCCAAACACAACGTCCAGGGTACCTGAAATAGAAAACAACAAGTATTAAAACAAAGCAGGTAGCACATTGAGTTTCTATAAATAAAACATAAATAAATCCATATTTAGAGTCTACCCACTCAAGTGGCGTATCCAGGAATTCATAAAGGGGGGGGTTCAGCCAATTAATTCATAGATGTACCGAAGGCTAAGTGGGGGGTCCGGAGGGCTTGCCCCCCGGATTTTTTTTTTTTTTCAAGGTCATTTTGGTGAAAATCTGTGCGTTTTAAAGCATCACCAACTTCTTATCTACTAAAATCCTGTTTTAATCTAAAAGTTTTTACTTTCAAGGTCATTTTGGTGAAAATCTGTGAGTTTTAAAGCATCACAATAACCAAATTTGTATCTATACTTAAATCCTCTTTTGGTCAGATGGTAATTTGCATTTAGTTTTGCTGCATAACAGTTATTCTATATTGAAACGTTCAAGTGCACTTTCACACTTTTCTTTGGCAAAAGGGGGGGGGTTTTGTCCCCCCTCTCCCCCCCCTTGGATACGCCACTGACCCACTCAAGTCACATAACTGATTTTCAGTGGGGACAGTAAACCTAAGCGACCAAGCCAACCCTGTAGGTCCCGAAACAATCAGTTATAACACGGAGTGGGTAGACTCTTAAGTCTAAATACAATTTATTTATTATTTATTACTGTATTGTTCCGAATAAAGCACGACCTGGAATATAACACGACCCCCAATTTTTCAGTCATTTCAAGAAAAAAGAAAAATCAAAGAAAATTAAAATGTTCAAGAAACATTTTTTATTTACAATGCAATGAATGAATATACTAAAGTTTCATTCTTACAACAAAACATTTTGAACAATGTTAAGGCCTAGTCCTATGTTTTTTAACAGAGTAGGGCCAAGCACAAGCTCACATAGGCCAACCACAGTTCACCAGTCTGATTAAGGGATTACAAATCGATCATTGTGACCTAGAATCGATTTGGGATCAATTCCCAAGAAAAAACTTTTTAATTGTACGCACAGTTATTTTGGTGGTCATTTTTGCGGAACCCGTGATGACGTCACCCGCCCGCCTCACGGGATCGGCTGGCGTCGAGTGGGTGGGCGGGGCGATGCACAGCAGCCGATGCGCGGGAGTTGTATTGCAGGTGGCCTATGTTCAGGCGCTATTTCAAATGCAAGAGCGCGGAAATAACGCGAGTGCTATTTTAGAGATAGTATTTTCGGATAAAAACATCACGCTATATTCAGTCTGATAACGGTAATCGACTAGTGAGCGATAACCAACCAAAGATCAATATTTTTTAATAGGAATTATAGCAATCAGTGGTATGAACAGTGCGAACACCCGCGGATCAACGCTAGAATCAACAAGGCTGATTCATAACAACTTTGAATTTATTATGTGTCTCGTTGCTAGGACGGCTCAAAAGTCACCGTTTAAAAATTCCTAATACAAGAACTGATGGACTGAAGTCCAAATCAGAAGTTAAAAAACTTCCGACTTTAGCGGGAATCGAACCCTGAACCTTCTGCATTGGAAGCAGGTAGGCTAACCACAAGACCAACGAGCCACACAAAAAAGATCCATTTTTAAGGTATGTAGGTATTTATCCCAAACATAAAAAACTTGTAAAAATATAGCCAAACCTTGCAACATCAAAGGCAATGAGATTTAATTGGAGTCCCAAGCTCATGTACCCTTTTACATTTGGGCATTCTAAATTCATAAACATACACTGCCCTGTAACTACATCCTTGAAAAGCTTGGCAATATAGAATGAACACTAAGTATTACGTTTATTATGTAACAACTGCAGAGGAAGCACCGCAGAGTATTCAACATATTTACGTTCTGTTGTTTTATGTTCATTATGATCCATTATAAGAAATTAACAGCTAATTGCAAATGTCCATTTTTGACCAGACAAAAAAGAGTAGGAAGTCAAATTTTACGAATTTTGGACCCTCCCAAAAATATCATTTTTGCTTCATTTAAAAAAGGGTTGTCAAATGTCAATAGATAAAAAACATCCATTGTTTTTTCTAACTTCTCTTAAAAGGACAGAGAGAGCGATTAGCCTACATAAACTCTTGTTCATATCACTATCAGTTATTTTAGTTTAAAATCCAAGTACGGGACATATTTATGTTCTGTGGTTAATTTAATGTTCAGTAGGTAATGATGCAGGTACTTAGTTACCTGTCGGTGGGTGAAAACACAACACAAAAGTGTACACTTCTCTCCATGTAGTTTGGAAAGTACGAAAGTACTGCACTGCACCCTAGTCTATTAGGAATCTGGGCCTGGCGATGGCGGCGAACTTACCGATAATAGCGACGATATCGGCCAGCATAGGGTTCTTGCCGATCTTGTCGACGGCCGCTAAGTGGGCAAAGCCCGGGGCCTTGATCTTACATCTGTACGGCTTGGAGCTGCCGTCCGCAACCAGGTAGACGCCAAACTCTCCTGCGGCCAACAATACATCTCATGTTAGGTATTTAATTATTTATTGTGGTCATTTAGGACATCACAATATACAACATAGGCTTTAGTACAGGGCTGCCACCAACATTAATTTCAAATCCTTGATGAGAGCTTAAAAAATCCTGGAAAATCCTTGATGATACATGAAAAATCCTCGAAAAACTAAAAACGTACAATTTCATACAAAATACAACTTTATTCGTGAATTTTAAACAAAATATCAATACAAGGCTTAGTAGGTTACTCAGTTACTTCATTGTAGGCTTAGGTTTAAAGTTAAACTGACTTACAATAGGGAATATTCCACTTCCGTCAAATACTGTACAAATAGATTTTTTAGAAGAAGTATTTCGTTCTGATTACAAATATGTACTACTTTGTTTTTCTGTGAAATAATAATCCAATAATTTTAAGCCCTTTTAAAAACAGCATTTTTTTGAGCGGCAAAAACGGTACATGACGTCAGAACTGTGTTGAACCAACGCCGTCTGGATACACATACATACATCCAGACGGCGTTGTATATTTTATAACTTTTATTTACATGGTATTAAGCCTGGTGATTTAGCAATCACAATACAACAAGGTGCGGCAACAAGGTGCGGCAACCATGTGCGGCAACAAGGTGCGGCATCCCGGTGCGTTTTTTCTTTTTATTTATTATTTCCTATGAAAATCGCAATTTTAAGATTTTTTTCTTTTTTAAAAATTACGATTAATAAAAAAAATAAAGTAAATTTTAATTAATTTAATTTAATTTAAAAAAAATCTTCGACTGAGTAATAATTTTTCCACAGAACAACAGAAAATCCGTATAACACATGGCTGCTCAATGCACCAATTACGCTCATCCAACAACCCGGCGGGACTTGAGCGTTTTCCTAGTTGTATTGAATCTGTTAACCTAAAGTAATTTATTACTTAATATATTTTATAACTTTTATTTACATGGTATTAAGCCTGGTGATTTAGCAATCACAATATAACAAGGTGCGGCAACCAGGTGCGGCAACCAGGTGCGGCAACAAGGTGCGGCATCCCGGTGCGTTTTTTTCTTTTTCTTTATTATTTCTTATGAAAATCGCAATTTTAAGATTTTTTTCTTTTTAAAAATTTTGATTAATAAAAAAATAAAAAAATAAAGTAAATTTTTAATTTAATTTAAAAAAAATCTTTGACTTAGTAATAATTTTTTCACAGAACAACAGAAAATCCGTATAACACATGGCTGCTCAATGCACCAATTACGCTCATCCAACAACGCGGCGGGACTTAAGCGTTTTCCTAGTTGTATTGAATCTGTTAACCTAAAGTAATTTATTACTAAATATATTTTATAACTTTTATTTACATGGTACTAAGCCTGGTGATTTAGCAATCACAATACAACAAGGTGTGGCAACCAGGTGCGGCAACAAGGTGCGGCAACCAGGTGCGGCAACAAGGTGCGGCAACCAGGTGCGGCAACCCGGTGCGGCAACCATGTGCGGCATCCCGGTGCATTTTTTCTTTTTATTTATTATTTCTTATGAAAATCGCAATTTTAAGATTTTTTCCTTTTTTAAAAATTACGATTAATAAAAAAAATAAAAAAATAAAAGTAAATTTTTAAGATAATTTAATTTAATTTAAAAAAAATCTTCTACTTAGTAATAATTTTTTCACAGAACAACAGAAAATCCGTATAACACATGGCTGCTCAATGCACAATTACGCTCATCCTGTTATGTTCAAATTATCTTGAACCTAACTCTACGTAAATAGTTGCATTCCACCTTGACCCGGGCGGTACTAATGCATCAACTCACCCAGCTGAGTCAGAGAGATAACAGCTGACTTGTGCGACTGGTAGGAAAGAAAACCCGATCGCGAGACATCTGTGTGACTGGACGGCGACCAGGGAGGTTGTTACCGAGGAACAGCTCGCTGTAGGATGCTACAGTGATTGTGAGCCTAGACTTGGAGACTGCAGGCGACGTGGGGCCCGGAATATACGATTCCAGGCTAAGCCAGCATTCAACCCGAGCGTCATTAGACGGAACCTTCTTCACAAACACTAATTCGGAGCCCTCGGGACGAACCATTGGAACCCTAGGACTTGCTCTCAAGGACTCGACCAATCCAGGTCATTCACTCGTACCGGACCAGGCCACACCCAGGACCAGGAGGAAACAATTACGCGCCAGGCTAGGGACGCAAGTAATCAACGTACCTACCACCCCACTCCCAGGTATCACTGATAATTCTTTAATTGGTCTGTACGGCCTACTTTTCTCAAAGGCGAGATACTCGCCGTTGTGAGGTCATGTTATTAGGATATGTAAATGCACCCAACCCACCAGAGGTGGGCAGAGCAATCTAACAATAGTGTGGAGCCTAGTCAGTGCAATAGCACATGCTTTGACAAGTGAGGCCCTACTAATCTGAGAAGGCTTTATAATTGATGTAACCATTTATTTATTAATATCACACCTTTATAATATTATGCTCCATTGTACCCTTGTGATCTACGACTCAGTATCTAGGCCTACTCTATTATATTAGTGAGGGACCTAGTCAGTGCAACAGCACATGCTTTGACAAGTGAGGCCCTACTAATCTTAGAAGGCTGTATAACTGATAAGCATTCATTAATTAATCTCACACCTTTGTAATATGATACCCCCTTATACTATTGTGTTATTTATTATTCACTATCTACTTTATTATATTGGTGAGGGACCTAGTCAGTGCAATAGCACATGCTTTGACAAGTGAGGCCCTACTAATCTTAGCAGGCTTTATAATGATTGAACCATTTATTAATCAATCTTACATCTTTGTAATATGTTGCCCAATTGTCGGCCTACCATTGTAATTTATGACCCACTATTTAGGCCTACTCTCTTATATTAGTGAGGGACCTAGTCAGTGCAACAGCACATGGTTTATTTTTGACCAGAGAGGCCCTACTAATATAAGAAGGTTCTATAATTAACCATTGATCAGGTGTTATCACACCTTTGTAATATTATGCCCCATTGTACTATTGTGTTATTTATTATTCACTATTTACCCTAGTATGTAAGGGAAGGACCCAGTCAGTGCAGAGCACATAGTTTGACAAGTGAGGCCCTACTATTATCAGTACGCTTTATTATTCTCAACTATTTAGTAAATATTATCATGTGTTTGTAATGTTATGCTCCATTATAATATTGTGGTAATTATTATTCACTGTTTACTCTTATTAGTGTAGTACTCAGGCCGTGCAACTGCACATGAGTTGAACAAGCTAAGCCCTACTTTACAAGGAAGCTATCTCTTTATTAACTATAATGTGTGCTCATGTTCTTACAATGTTTTGTCGCCTATGGTAACCCTAGGGATATCTTTTTATCTGGTATCCATGTTCCATTGCCAGGTTATGCAACCGGACATGGCACTACTTTAATATTGTAACCAGGGTGAACAAAGTCTGATTTCAATGTGTAGCACCGCCCGTACTAAGGCACCGTATACCCCTATTCAGCCGAGCCTAAGTCACCGACTTCACTGAATGCTTTCATGTACTAGTCTAGTCTTGTTTGCAGACATCTAGGTCCTGCCCTCTTTTGTTCATGGTGGCGCTGTAGGGATATCGTGCGTTGGTTCGGAGCTGTGGCTCATGCCCTTGGGCAATCGGTATCCTGTCAATTCATAATATTGGCCCCGGAATATTATTACTGTTCTGAAACCTTCTGTATACTCTATCTAGAGCATTACTATGATCTTCTTTATGACCACACCTGTAACTACCTTGTACCTATTTTTCAAACAATATATAATTAAGTTTTTGGTTAAATTGTAACAGTGAGTTCCCGCGTTCTTTACCCCCTATTCCTCTTCAAGGTTTCTTGGTTTTCCCTATTTCCCCCCACCTTCCATCATCGCCGGAGGGGAACAAAACCAAGTGGCGCCCTTTAAGCTCGCTATCAGCCATCCGGTCACCTATCTACCCACACCCCCCCCCACTGCAGCTAGCCGGCAACCCGCCTTTAAGGCTCAACCTTGTAGCACGAGATTTGGCGTGCGACAATCCAACAACGCGGCGGGACTTAAGCGTTTTCCTAGTTGTATTGAATCTGTTAACCTAAAGTAATTTATTACTTAATATATTTTATAACTTTTATTTACATGGTATTAAGCCTGGTGATTTAGCAATCACAATATAACAAGGTGCGGCAACAAGGTGTGGCAACAAGGTGCGGCAACCCGGTGCGGCAACAAGGTGCGGCAACCCGGTGTGGCAACCCGGTGCGTTTTTTCTTTTTATTTATTATTTCTTATGAAAATCGCAATTTTAAGATTTTTTTCTTTTTTAAAATTTCGATTAATAAAAAAAATAAAAAAATAAAGTAAATTTTTAATTTAATTTAAAAAAAATCTTTGACTTAGTAATAATTTTTTCACAGAACAACAGAAAATCCGTATAACACATGGCTGCTCAATGCACCAATTACGCTCATCCAACAACGCGGCGGGACTTAAGCGTTTTCCTAGTTGTATTGAATCTGTTAACCTAAAGTAATTTATTACTAAATATATTTTATAACTTTTATTTACATGGTACTAAGCCTGGTGATTTAGCAATCACAATACAACAAGGTGCGGCAACAAGGTGCGGCAACAAGGTGCGGCAACCCGGTGCGGCAACCATGTGCGGCATCCCGGTGCATTTTTTCTTTTTATTTATTATTTCTTATGAAAATCGCAATTTTAAGATTTTTTCCTTTTTTAAAAATTACGATTAATAAAAAAAATAAAAAAATAAAAGTAAATTTTTAAGAT
Organism: Sweltsa coloradensis; assembly: GCA_024449915.1. Classification (NCBI taxonomy): domain Eukaryota; kingdom Metazoa; phylum Arthropoda; class Insecta; order Plecoptera; family Chloroperlidae; genus Sweltsa; species Sweltsa coloradensis. The sequence goes on from JAMZAV010004197.1 coordinate 9,254, forward strand.
AATTTAATTTAATTTAAAAAAAATCTTCTACTTAGTAATAATTTTTTCACAGAACAACAGAAAATCCGTATAACACATGGCTGCTCAATGCACCAATTACGCTCATCCAACAACGCGGCGGGACTTAAGCGTTTTCCTAGTTGTATTGAATCTGTTAACCTAAAGTAATTTATTACGAAATATATTTTATAACTTTTATTTACATGGTATTAAGCCTGGTGATTTAGCAATCACAATACAACAAGGTGCGGCAACGAGGTGCGGCAACAAGGTGCGGCAACGAGGTGCGGCAAACGAGGTGCGGCATCCCGGTGCATTTTTTCTTTTTATTTCTCACGGTGCATTTTTTCTTTTTATTTCTTATTTCTTATGAAAATCGCAATTTTACAATTTTTTTCTTTTTAAAAATTACGATTAATAAAAAAAAAAAAAAAAAAGTAAATTTTTAATTTAATTTAATTTAATTTAATTTAAAAAAAATCTTCGACTTAGTAATAATTTTTTCACAGAACAACAGAAAATCCGTATAACACATGGCAGCTCAATGCACCAATTACGCTCATCCAACAACGCGCCGGGACTTAAGCGTTTTCCTAGTAAGAAATATATGCAATTTATTTTCAAGGTTAAGATTTATAGGACAATGTGTGTTTAGCAAATTATTCATTGTTCTGCTGATAGACATCAGTCGTTTGAAATTTTGCACACATGTCAAGGAAGTGGATCTGTAGGGCTCTACTGTGGTACTTTTCGAGAAATGGGTTTAGGTGAACGTTACAAAAATAAATTGATTTTTACTATTTTGGATAAATTAACAATTTTTGTGAACTTTTTCTGGTTGACAAACAAAAACAATATTGGTAACTAATCTATGACTGACGGGCTGTCCATGCATGCTGTATTGACAACTGTGCAAAGTTTTATATAAGTCGGATGCTTCTTGGCTGAGGGAACAGCTATTTGCTAAATGTGTCCTCTATTCCCTCTTAACATCCAACCACATCACGTAGTTTTATGAGTCAAGTGAAGGAAAAGAAGAGGAAGATTTTAAGAAGATGCCCCACAGAATGTATGGAAGTGGAGGTGGAGAGTGTCAACAAGTGATGACGACGGTTAAGGTTTCTCTTAACCGAATAACCGGTTAATTTTCAAAAACGCATAAATCACGCATTATCGGCGCTCGTTTCGTGTTGTGCAATCGCAAGCGGGAGTAACCGGAGTAACATCAAGCACCGATTACAAAATTGCTTACGTGGCACATCTGCGTAGTGTCACCGATATCGGATCGTAGGCAGCTCAAGGTCTCTTGCCTCGTCGCTATCTCAGTGCCCCCCCCTCATGCTGAACTTACGTAATCAGTTCATTCATTAGTGCTCGCGCCCGCCCGCTATGTATTTTATCTCTGAATGCTGTCAGTGTACTCCATTATCTGTGCTGTCAGTGTCACGTAATAAATATTGGACACTTAAATGACGCCGTTGAATATTTAAAACATGCTGAAATCGTACTTCACAGAGAACGACCTTCACCTTCACAAAAAAGACTGTCAAAGACAAGTGTAGTTTAGCCAGCATTGTTTACGCGCCATCTAGGCGGCCGACCTCGCGCGGGAAGGGGAGGGGTATTTATTCAGTGTATTATCTGTTCCTTGAAATAAATCGCACGAGCGGAAACAAACATTTTGAGCAGCTGGAAATTCCATCAAATCTTCCAGATGTAAAAATAAACAACAAACATCATTTTAATCTTTTTATCTCAATTCAATGTGCACACGCCAAGTTTATTACGTAGTAAATAAAATGCAGTAAAACCCCTATGGATTGTTCCCGCATCGTCTGTTTTCCCGCCATGATCGCTATTTTTGAAAAGTTTTTGCAAAAGTTCCATTTACACAATGTTAAAAATTCCCGCATCCACTGTTCCATAATCGATCGTTTTCCTCACCGTATTGTTCAAAATGTTGTGTTTCTCAATGTTAAATTTACCCTAAGCATCATTTTGGCCTTTTTGAACACCGACCGGCGACCGACGAAGAAGCCATCGAACGCGATCTTTTGTGAAGGTTCACTTCCCCACCCCGCCCGCCACCCGCTGCCTAGGAGACCGGTTACCCCTCCTCTCCCACTCGCGCTGCCAGTGATGGACACGGCCTGGCCAGCTCAGACACAACCAATGTTGCACCACAGATAACAGAGTACACTACATGGTGTAAACTCTATTATCTGTGGTTGCACTCTCCAGAAGTGCCGTGTTTTTCTTACACAATAATAATTGCAAGATCGTTGTTTTTAATCAATGATGCTGTCAATACAACACTTGTGAAACTGAGGCTGGTTACTGAAGATTGCAGTCGATTTCGTCACTTACAATAAAATGATCACATGGCATAGAAACATGTACTTGAATCATGATCATTCAAGCTCGTCGGGAAAAGAGGGCGATAGTGGAGTGGGTAGTCCAAGTCAAGTATCGGGTTGCGTTTGTCGGCAGTGATGAAATACTACGATCGTATGGCTTGAAGGGGGGGGGGGGGGGGGGGGCGAACGAAGAGCCACTCAACCTACTCACATTGCCAGACTGCTGCTAATGAGGGGGGAGGAGAGGGAATGCATTACACATGTGTTCGGCGGCACGTGTTGAGCTGTCAAAGTGGGCAGCACTTGGACCAGTAAATAACAACAGAGCAAGGTCGGTTCTCTTTATCTCGCGCGCGGTAAATACAAAGAAAGAAATTTCACATTATATCGCCAATAAATTATCCGGTTAATGTTCACATAACCGGTTACAAAAATTAACCGGTTAACGATTAATCGTCGTCATCACTAGTGTCACCCTTCTCTTACCCTTGGGTGCCTCGATGGCCGTGTAGGTCGAGCCTGGTGGAACCTGGTAGCCCTGAGTGAAGAGCTTGAAGTGATGGATCAGCGCCTCCATGGACACCTACAACAAACCACCACACAAGTTAGTTAGTTTCCTACACGTTGGTAGCCCTGGGTGAAGAGCTTGAAGTGATGGATCAGCGCCTCCATGGACACCTACAACAAACACAACCACACAAGTTACTAGTTAGTTTCCTACACGTTGGTAGTCTGGGTGAAGAGCTTGAAGTGTGATCAGAGCCTCCATGGACACCTACAACAAACACAACCACACTAAGTTAGTTACTTTCCTACACGTTTAACTCATTGAAATTTTCGAGTTTAAACGTTTTTAAGCCAAATTTTCTAAAAAATAAAATATACTAAATATAAATTTACGAAATAAAAAAGGAAGAGAAAGACTTCGATGGTATGGGCACGTACAAAAAATGAAACAAGGCTCGTTGGTCTTGCGGTTAGCGTATCTGCTTCCAATGCAGAAGGTCCAGGGTTCGATTCCCGTCAAAGTCAGAAGTTTTTTAACTTCTGATTTGGAGTCCATCAGTTCTTGTCTTAGGAGTTTGTAAACGGTGACTTTGGAGCCGTCCTAGCAACGAAGCACATAATAAATTTCAGAGTTGTTCTGAATCGGCCTTGTTGATTCTGGCGTTGATTCGCGGGTGTTCGCACTGTCCATACCACTGATTGCTATATGTATTTCCTATTAAAAATATCGATCTTTGGTTGGTTATCGCTCACTCGTCGATTGCGTCGGGCCTGCAGGGTTGGCTTGGTCGCTTTGATTTATAGTCCCCCACTGAAAATCAGTTATATAACTGAGTGGGTAGACTCCAAATAAAATTTATTTTTTTATTTATTTAATACCAAGAAGAGAATTTGAATGCACATGGGGGGAGTAAGAAAGATTGGACGCCCAAGAGATAGATGGAAAGTGATATCTTAAGTGTAAAACTTGTGAAACATAAATAAACAGCCTCTTAGTGATGACATTGGCTGCCGACTGCTTTGATGATAGAATGAACGAGTGGTGTCATTATCTTATCTCATAATGTAAACAAAACAACTCTGCGAGAGTATTGGCCCGAAGCCGGCGATACATAGTTCATGGCTTGGGGAGGGGGGGGGGGGGGGGTGGACTGTTATCTACTAGAGCTGGACCGATTCCGATACCGAGTCCTAAGAATCGCCGAGTCTTCGTAGAATCGGTAGAATCGCCGATACCAAGTCTTCAATCAAAATTTCCGTTACCGATTCTTGATTTGAATTTCGCGCGCGGAAGAATTGGACGTCGTAAAGTCGATATATGCGCGACCGATCGATAGTTGTACGCCACCATTTTGCAGTTTGCCGGCCGTGCTTCTTGGACTAGGCCTAGTTGCAAAGCAAGGCTTTATCGGCGCTTTAACGATGTCCGAACGAACCAGAAGTGAAATTTGGAAGCATTGTAAAATCAAGGAGACTGATGTGACTAAAATAATCTGCAACTATTGCAAAAAGGAAATATCCCGCGGGGCCTCGGTCTGAAGACATACACGACGTCAAATATGCTGAAACACTTAAAAACGTTCCATGTGCGTCAGTTGGAAGACTATGAAAATGAACTTGAAGATGATCCAAGGTAAGTTTGCTTATTTATTTTATTTGTCCGAGTAGGCTCCGTAAAATCTGCTTTAGGTAATAGCGTGTTTTAGGTAGACCAAGATGACCTTCCCGGGTGACGCGCCCTAAATGCTCATGTCGTAATGTTGAAATCGTTCGTCCAACGTTGCAAGACAAAGCATGACCTTGTACGAACGTGTAGTTACTACACGTTCGTAGGGATGGGCAAAAGCGTGTATCTTACTACACGTGTACACGCTGGCTGTCTGTTCGTGTACACGTGTACACGCGTGTACTATGTATATTTAAAGATATCTGAAAAAAAGTTGTACATGTTTATTTATTACTGTATATTTTTTATTGGATTCTGAACAGTATTCACGGCGACGGCGTTCGGTTCAGTTTATGTCAGTAAATGACGTGGCTGATGTTTCATTGACCTAGAAAGTTAAGCAGCAACTCCTTCGCGCACAGTCGGCATTTAACCTTCTTTCCCGCGTCTATCTTATCAAAGAACTTCCACTCAAGAGATATTCTAAACAATAAACAGTCATGCGTCACTGACTCTAATCTCAACACGCGTAAACAACTAAGCGGGCGGCGGGCGGCGAGTTACTGCGAGAGGTCTGGAACCATCTGGAACGTCAGGCGTTGGGGGGGGGGGGGAGGGGGAAGGCAAGGCCACCGTGGCAAGGGATCGCAACCAACTTACCGTTTTGCGGGAAGGCGGCGGCGGCGGCTGACTGAAAGAGCTCGTATTTCAAAATAGAATTATTGAAATCTGAAATCTTGACGACTGAACAATGTCAATTGAAAGTCGACGTGTATTTTTTTTTAAATTATGTACACGTGTACACGTAGACGGACGTGTACACGTGTACACGTCTCATCCCTAGTAGGCTAGGCCATAGAGAAAGGCTAGGCGCCTTATCACGAGTAGAGCGAGCGGTCACGGCCCGTGTGGGTGTGCGCTGCGCCATGCGCTGCGCAGTAGATCCCAGAGTCATGTTACGTGGTAAAAACTACTTTACAAGCTTCAAGGCCGACGACGAGTGTTATTTTTAAACAAACATTGGGATCCAAGAAGATGATAATACAACCATAGAGATAAATAAGTACTTCGTTATCTCTATGGTACAACGCGTCGCGATTGTAGTTCTTCGAACGTCATTTGGAGGGGGAGGGGGGGGGGGAGAGATAGACATCGCGCAGTATTAAGCTTTTTGAAATCATTGGGGTGGGGGGGAAAACATCGCGTATTTTGTTTAAAGGTGATAAGACTATTAGAACCAAGATGATGATACAATGCAAATAGGCCTACAACTTTTTTTAACGTCTTTGGGGGGGGGGGGGGGGGGGAGGAGGGGACATCGCGAAGTATTAAGCTTTTTTGAACATCTTTGGGGGGGGGGGGGGGACCATCGCGTATTTGTTTAAAGGCTAGATTAGGTCTGCATGTTGGGGAAATATGACTTCAAATGAAAGTCTGCACCCTAGACTTAAACCAAAGATTTGCCTGGGACATTTGGGTATCATAATTGCCCAATCCTTATACACACATGCAAATATAGGCCCTACTGACATTATTTTTTTCTTGACAGCTCAATCCTCCCTGACGACCTTGAGATGACCCCGGAAGAAACCACTGCTGTTAGTGACCAGCCAGGACCTTCATCTAGGACTGATATGCAGATTCCAAGTTTACCAGTAACAAGTAGGCCTAAGACTAAAAACCCCTCCAAATGCAGCAAAAAAGCGACCCTTTGCCCAACCTACAGTTGCTTCTTTTTTTGCCAAAAAAGAGAAATTTACAAAGATAACCCTAAAGCTAAGAAAATTACAAGCCTATTTGCCGAAATGATATGCCTGGATAATCAACCATATTCTATGGTAGAAGACAGAGGCTTCAAGGGATTAATTTCATACTTGAACCAAAAATATCAAATCCCCTCCAGAAAACATTTCTCGTCAAAATTAATACCAGATTTATACCTCAAAGTAAGAGCCCAATGTGAGAAGAGCTACAAGGCGCTAAGTGGGTAGCTTCACCCATCGATATGTGGAGCTCACGTCCAATGACGACTATTTAAGCTTAACAGGGCATTATTTAAATGATCAGTTTGAACTCAAAAATATTTTCTTGGAAGTAATCCCTTTTGATCACGTCAGTCATACTGCAGCCAACATATCCGATTTCTTGCATGAAACCTTAGAAAGTTGGAACCTGGCAGATAAAGTGAACATTTTTGTCAGAGATAATGGGCGAAATTTTGTTGCGGCAATGGAGAAGGTATTTCAACCATATTTCCCTTTCCTGGCTCACACACTGCAGTTGGTAATTAAAGATGGATGCTTTTGGGAACAAGACAATTTCTAATGTAACCGCTGTCTGCAGACGTTTGGTCGGCCACTTTAAACATTTTTGCCATGCTAACAAAATTCTCCGTGAAAACTCAGCGTAATCTGGAGTGCCAATAAAAAAATTTAAAACAAAAAGAACCCACAAGGTGGGATTCCACATATGATATGTTAAAAAGACTGAAAGATCAGCGTTGCACCCCCTTTCTTTAGCAGCAACAAAACTAAAATTGCCAGTGGAAATAACCGCAGCACAATGGCATCAAAAACGATGCACTTGTAGATATCTTGGAGGTATTCAAGAAAGCCACAAAGGCAATCTCTTCTGCCACCATAACAATAAGCGAAGCTATCCCTATTGTCAATAGCTTAAAGTTTGACATTCAAAGTATGGGAAATGGAGCAGGCTGGGTTTTTCAAGGGATTCGCAATGATCTATTGGCATCCCTTCAGGAACGATTCAGAGGTATGGGGTCTGAAGCAATATATAGCACAGCACCCTTTTGGACCCTCGCATGGGAAAAAAAAAGCTATTTTCTCGGACACACCATAAGGAAGCTGCCAAAGAATGTCTGATTGAACAACTTGCAGAAATGGCCACCCAAACCCAAGATTCTTCAAGGCCAGCTGGTTTAATACAGCAATGCCCATCTACATCTAAATCTACATCAACAGTACCTGATAAACTTGAAACAACCCCCATTTGGGCAAGATACAGGGATTCGAAAATGGAAGCTATTGTGGACACTGAACAAGATGACGAAACCCAGATAAGAGAGGAAGTGGAGCAATACTTGCGAGAGCCTCTTCTTGAGGATAATATTAATCCTCTGCAATATTGGAAAACTTCAAGATTTCTTAAAATGAAACAGTTGGTTGCAAAGTATTTTGGAACACCGTTAAGTTCAGTCTTCTCAGAGAGGCTTTTTAGTACTGCAGGAATAATATGCAGTAACAGGAGAAGCTCCATGAAACCCGAGAATCTTCAGAAACTTGTGTTTTTAAACAAGAACTTACCTGTGTCTAACATAACCTGAACATCTGCACAAACTTGTATTTTTAAATAAGAACTTACCTGTGTCTAACATAACCTGAACATCATCAGAAACTTTTCTTCTTTCTAAATAATCAATAATCAATAATCATCATATCAATATCATATATAGGCCTACTGTAATCATCATAATCAGTGCCTATCATAACTATAGCCCAAGTGCTATCTAATTATTTGAATAACAATTCTTTATTTTAAAGAGCAAGTGTAGTAGGCCTACTTCATTTATATTTATCTATAATCCATATTAATAATTTTTCATAATGTGCATTAGTCCAGTAGGCATTATAGTAGGGCATACCATATAAGTAAAAGCTTCTGCTATTATAGGTCCTATTTACCTAGTGAAACATAAAATGATGTTAATTGAAAATAAAATATGATTTAAAAAAACTGTTATTTAAATTATTCATTTATAAATACCAAAAACCCATATTTTTTTTTACAAAAGGTTGAAAAAGAATCGGAATCGGTAAGAATCGGTGAAGAATCGGAAAAAAATTGGAATCGGAATCGGCAAAAAAGTGGAATCGGTCCAGCTCTATTATCTACACATCTGTTATTGACCAGATGTCCTGATGCAATGTTTATTTCTTCATAATCATAGCCAGCCTCTATCATGTCGTCTTCAAGGCCATATTTTGTCTCTTTCTCTCTTCTCTCTCGTCTGCCGTCTTTGAGCAAGGTCACGGCGGCAGCGGCAAGCCCTCACAAAGACACTGGCTCAACTTTTATCTGGCACCCTACCCTCGACCCCCGCCCTCAACCCCCCTTACAACTTGCGCGCTGTGCAATTCTTACCTGACACGTCATTGTAGTAAACAACATACTGCATGACATTGGATGTAAAGAACATAACATTTCGGCCTAATTAAAAAAAGGAAAGGGTGCCTGAAACCAGCTCGGATAACACGGAATCTCGGTTAATCGGAGCTCGGATGAACGAGGTTTTACTGTATTCAAGTCTGCAAGGTAGGCTATTTTGTAGGTTATGATGGTAAAAATGGAAATATTGCCATTTTAGCCTTGCATCAAAGAAATTGACTTTTATTGTTCTTTTCACGGATATTTCACGTCCTCTTTAAGGGATTTAAAAAATAAAGTCGGCCGTAACCCTGCATTAGACAGCTGGTTGTCATTCTGCGTAAAAACTTTTTTTATTCAAGCTCGGCAACAGTCTTACCACATGTGAAAAAAATAAGGAATATCAGCAAATCAAAATGTGAGATTGTCTCAAACCTTCATCTCGGCTCGCGACGGCGTCGTGATCTTCATGTCGTCCGTCTTGATCTCACCGGGGGGCATGTTGTTCAGGCACTGGTCGATGATTCTCAGCGACTGTCTCATCTCCTCTACACGGCACAGATACCTACAAGCAACAAACACACGTCCATTAGAGGAGACGCCTGGAGTAGTACTAGTAATTAGGGATGTGCGAACCCACTATTTTTACTTCGAACTCGAACTTTCCCAGTTAAAAAAACTGAACTCCGAACTTTACAAAAATTTCGAACTGTATCGAATTTGAACCCAACTTAAAGTTATATCAAACCGTCATAAAAGGTAAAATAGTGATAAGTCTGGACCGGCACCTCCAGCAAGAAAGTATGTACCGTAACTTCTGGACCGGCACCTCCACCATCCATTTTTTGGTTTAAATTTGTATCTGTAAACTGAGAACCATTTTTTGACTTGTCAAATAATATATGACCACACACCACTACAAATTAGTGTAATCGAGTATACTCGATGGCCGCACAGAAAATGTTAAAAAAAGTTTGAGTTTGAGTTCGAATTTCGAACGTTCGCACATCCCTAGTAGTAATGTAGGCCTAGGCATTATTTATAGTTTCAATTGTGCTAGGTATGAAAGGCGGTGACAACAAAGACAAGAATGGACTGTATGGTCAACGACCGGACATTAGTACACCAGTAATACAATAAAACAAGGTGTAATATTTATAGTACAGGCCTATATCCTTGGAATGACCTTTTGATTGATGCGAATACGTAGTTAGTAGGGATGCACATCAATACTTTTTTCATTATCGATTATCAAAATGGTTATGTCATTATTGAATCGATATTATCGATAATATCAATATCACCAACAAAGCCTGTTTGGACCTATAAGTGGAACCTCAAGTGTAAGTCAAAACAATACAATTGCGTTCTGTTTGCTGCCTCGCTGTCTTCGACGTCATGTGTTTGGCTTCCATTATCGACGGATAGTTCACTTCCAAACATAAATCTCGAGTGTGACACCATCAGCCCAGCCAGTGCATGGCACAACGTGAGATAATCTCCGTCTTTAGAGTTTGGTTCGTGCCACTATTGACCAATTATTTGATATTTCAATAATCGATAATGAATTTTGGTCATCGAATATCGAAATTATATCCACTATTGATTTTCGATTGATAATATCGATTATTGTGTGCATCCCTAGTAGTTAGTTCTACCGGTATTTGTGATGTGCGATGAAAGTGTTTTGTGTAAGTAGAATAAATTTACAATAGATCTGAGAACCCATGTAAACATTACTCCTTCCCTTGGTGATCCTTCAAAGCTCAGGACCTAGACGTAGAAATAAGCAAAGTGACCATCTAGACCAGCGGCTCTCAACCGTTTTCCCGCTGCGACACACATAACCGAGTACGTTCCCCTAGGCGACACACCTACGTGGATGTACCCACATTTTAATGAAATAATATTTAACCAGCTTAAATAAACCTTACGATATTGTTTCATTTTGCAAGTTACAACACATCAATGTAACTTACCAATGTGTGCCAATGTTACCATGTGCAAATGTCACGTGCTTCCTCATCAGTCATCAGTGGGTTACCTGACTGATGTAATTCACACAGTTTCTCAGTACGAGGGTGAATGGTAGACAAACTGACGTGCATCTCACTATCAACATCAAGGAGGCTCGATCTGTTCTTTGACTGAATTGTTTTTAAAGTTGAAAAAGCTGCCTTGCACAGGTATGAAGTGGAGAAGGGAAGTGAAACACACAGAGGATTGTCCAGAATTGCAGGGTACTCATTTTGAATTGATCCCAAATGAATTGAGAGAGATTGCTTGAAATCTTGAATTTAGAATTGTATCTTAAGTTAATTCAATCAACTAGGGATGCACATCGATACTTTTTTCATTATTGATTATCAAAATGGCAATGTCATTGAATCGATATTATCGATATTACCAAAAAAGCCTGTTCCGATCTATAAGTGGAACCTCAAGTGTGGCAAGTGTAATAAAAACAAAACTATCACGCTCCGTTTACTGCCTGGCTGTCTTCGATGTCATGTGTTTGGCTTCCGTTATCGACTGATAGGTCAATTTCAAACATAAAAAATCTCGAGTGTAATGGCACAACGTGAGATAATCTCCCGTCTTTAGAGTTCAGTTTGTGCCACTATTAACGAATTATTTAATATTTCGATAATCGCTAATGAATTTTGGTTAACGATTATCAAAATAATATCCATTATTGATTATTGAACGATAATATCGATTATCGTGTGCATCCCTACAATCAACTATTCTTTTTTCTTTTTGTGGATTGGCATACGTTAGGTCTGACATGTCGTCTGATGTGTTCACCAGAAACTGCAAATGGAGTGATAACTTATTCTTTTACTTTTGTTGAAAAGGAAGGAAAGTATTTCTTCAACCCTCATGAAGACGGGTCAAGTGTTAAAATTATATATTTCAACACTAGTTATTTTTTTCTTTTTCGAAAAACAAGTTTGGTAAGGTAGCACCAAGAATGCATAGCAATATTTACGTTTTCACTCACGCGCTCGACCCAGCACCTCCACCAAAATCATGTTTTTAATACTCAATTTCGAGTAGGGGCCTACCAAATACTCGACTAGACTTAAATTTTTGGGTACTCGCACACCCCTAGTTGTCACTCACTTTCTATTTACCCCTAGAACTTGGGCGGTATATAACGTTCATGTTAGTGGTGTACATCAATAGACTTCGAATAAATAAACAAAATACTTGTGACATACCTCACAACTGATCATGACACATGAGAACCACTGATCTAGACACATAAGTTGTAAACAATGAATAGTGCACAGTTAGACCATGGAGTTATAAATAGTACTGGCGTACTGGAGGCGCAGGTGTGTGGTCGGCGGTGTACAAGTTAGCACTTCAAATTGGCAGACATTTTGATTGTTTACTTTGGTAACCAAGGTAACCTAGGCCTACCACAGTTCATGGTAGCAAAGTTTAGCCTGCTAGTAGTGGTTATAACAATCAAAATGGCGAATAGGTTCAAAGAAACAAACACGATTGTGGACGTGTTGTTCCATTTGAGCTAGACCTCCTTATCATCCAACTCCATGGTTAGACCACCAAGATTAATAACTTACCAAGAGAAGTACCAGCTTGATGCTCAACCGACAAATATGCTCGTACCTATGACAACAAGTGACAGACAGGACCAGGGTGCTGAAAGTGCAATGGTAAATCGTGTGGCAGTGTGCCTTCAACTGTTTCGAGTCTATTATAGTTCTCAGGCCAGGCACCAGAGTGTCATCGTCGCTTTTTTTTACGACCTATCGACTTATCGTCGACTGGTCGATTAGTCAAGATCAAAATATTGACAAAACAAAAGTCTTAGAAACGCACGTGAAAGTCACATGGCGCGCACAACTTCATTTGAAAGTTTGTACTTTGTTTCAAGGGCATAATATTTGGTTTTAAATGTTGCAATGTAGGCCTACAGCCCAACCAATATAGAAAGTGATTTTAGTGACCACAAAAGGTGAGAAAGGGCTATAAGACGAGTAATTGTTAGGTATATGCGCTGTGTAAATTCATTTTGCGGCCGGGCCCGTCGTAGGCCTAGGCTAGGCCTAGCCTCTTCCTAGCCTATGGCCTATACCCACAACACCTCTGCCGATCGTAGCAAGCAAGAAAAGAAGCAAGATTGTCAAAGATTGCTGGCAGAAGATTCACAATAAACTTCGCAATTATACTCGAGAGCACCTCAGAAAAAAACGGCTCGTGATTCTTCAATCAGATGTTGAAAAGACTGCATGGTTGTTGCAGTGCATTTTGCTTTGTCTTCATTTTCAAAGCTCAAGACGATGGAAGACCTCCCCACTACAAGCCAACAAGCAGGCGTTTTGTCATTTCTACGTGATTCGGTGATTATGTTATTATTTTAATTTTGTGTGTATTTAAATCGCTATTTGCAATAAAATATGTAACCAAAACATGTGTTCTATTTTTGTAGCGACATTTTATTCCAAGGAATATTAAATTAGTAGAAATAGTAGGTGACTGCATTTACCAAAGTAGAAATAGTAGGTCACTGCATATACCGCATATCCTCAATAAGTTCTCAGGCCAGCCGCTAGGCGTTGCTCTGATTCAAAATGGCCTCCAAAGAGTTCTTTATTTCGCCCATAGAGAGTGGCACATCTAAGGGGAGGGTATAGTAGTATCTATGGACAGGACTGTAAAGCAAGCCTGATGTAACTACAAACAAGTTCTTTGGATTCAATCCACTGCCAGAGAGAGACTGACCGGCTCAGCCAATGACAGCAAAGTTATTCCCTTGAGTTTGCTATAAGCCAACGGGAGGAGGGGAAGTAAGATGGCCGCCTCACCTGTCGTAACAATCTCCCTTGGTTCCGATGGGAACCTCAAAGTCCATCTCGGCGTAGGCGTCGTAGGGCTGAGACTTGCGAAGGTCCCACTTGATGCCCGAGCCTCGCAGCATCACTCCGCTGTAACAGACACAACCCTCGGTTAGTGACTAGTGTACACTGGTGCACACTCCGCTGTAACAGACAACCCTAGGTTAGTGACCGGTGTACACCAGTGCACGCTTTAGTTTAACGTCTATCCGATCCAGTTATGAAAACTGATTTAAAAAGGAAAATAAAATTACTAGGATAGGATTACTTAATTAATATTGAACACAAAACAATAACTAGGCCCAAGGAACCTAAACTACCCTATTTGAACAATTTTTAAAATAATTAAAAAACAGAATAAATTTACAATACAAAATATATCTTTCAGCTACTATTCAAAATGTGAATTGAAATGAATTGAATTGGAGTAAATTAAATTAAAAGTAACAAAATGAAAATAGAAACAAAATTGAAAAGTATGTATTGAGAAAAGTACAAGTGCAAGTAAGTGCATGTACCAGGTTTTACGAGGTACGAGCTTGTCACTCAACACTACGCAGACCGGGGACAAACACGTCAACCACTGTGCATCTACTCGACGAGGCGTCGGGAAGTGAATGCATGCTTCCCTTGGCAATATTCCAGCCTTTGTATATCTCATATGTAGAGCGCTGGACAATGGACGCGAGCTATAAATAGCCCGGGAATTTCCGTCGGGTGACACAACAGCATTATGGACTCCTTTCTTCGATTTATCGCATCGAATTTCAAACTTGGGACTCAATATGACTTCTAAGTACCAATTATACTGAATTTTGAAGTAACCAAATAAATAAAATAACATGTAAAGTCCTATTTTGATGTTCGGGACCAATGTGTTTGTTCAACATTTGCCGAATTTCCAACTATAAGAGTTTGAATTGTCGGGAGACTGTTGTAATTTATCTGTCGGTTATAGGTAGGTACTGATACACAACAGGTGGTTATAGGTAGGTACTGATACACATACAGGTGGTTATAGGTAGGTACTGATACACACAGGTGGTACTTAACTACTCTAATAGACGATTTGCAGAGTCAACAGCGTAATCTATTTCGAGCCCAAAGCATTGTGGGAGAAAGGACAAGATACCCTTTCGGTCATAATGCTAAAGCGCGACATAGATGCGCTGGTGATCTGACAAGTACGTAGCCACGTACACGCTTACTCTCGGTGTGACTGTGATCGCGACAGTCGCAAGGACGAGGAGAGAGGAGCGACAGGATTGTTTAGACGGAAGAGAATGTGGCTGGACAGGTAGTTTTACCTATAAAAGAAAAGTAGTTTAACATAATGAAATAATTAGTGTGGGAAAGGCCTAATGGCTAGTTTAGTTTAGACTGGAGAAGGGTTGACAGGTTGGGAAAGCATAGAGAACATAAAGCCCAGCCTGAAGGGCTGGGGGCGACAAAACTTTCCACCTGCTGATGATGGTTGCAGCTAATGTAAAGTTGTTTGCTCGCGTCGTGGATTGAGGTAGGCACCGCTTTAACATTACCAACGAACCGGCCACCTGTAAACTTTGTAATTTAGAAGACCAAGACAGAGCGCATCTCTTCAGAAGTGAAGTGACATTGACTCCCTGCCCGATGAACTGAGCAGGATAGAAAAGGAGGCAGTCTTATATTGGATAGTAAGACAGAAGAATGGCTAAAGAGGCCAACTTTGCACAAGAAAAAAATAAAAAAATAGCTTCAGTTGCCATCAGCAGGTGTAAAGATTTCTTGCCCCCCAGCCCTTCTCCAATCTAAACCATAATGAAATAATTGTAAGGTACTGTACGCATAAGGTTTTACGTAAACAATAGCACCATCGGTAGTTGTGTGGGACTTCAGAGTAACAATGCGCCAATGACTGACGCCAGCAATCACGTGATCAAGCCAGATACTTAAGACAGATACTTAGGCTTGGCGATACTTGAGCTGATATATTTGTCAACAAAGCAACTCAAATCAAACACCAACACTACATACGCAGCACATTTACTTATCAATAACAAAACTATAATCAAATTAGTGATAACATCAGGTCGATAAAGTTCAAACCGGTTCCTCCATGTCGGAACCGGTTTTTAAAGATCAATTTTTTTTCAATGTATCGGCCTTACGTGCATGTTTTTTTTGGAAGCAACTGTACTGCCCGGGAGTGAGCTGGCTTCGGCGCCTGCGCTTTGTTACGTACGACTGCCGACAGTCACGTGTCATGTAGCAGCCTTGCGCGTCAAGGCCGGTCGAGTGCTTGATAATCAGCTAGTGAGGAAGGATAGATAGCTGGCTACGTCATCACGGGCTCCCGGGGAAATAGACCGCACACAAAACGATGCGTAAGATTACCATTTGTGTGAGAAAACGACGGGAAAACATGGCCGTTAAGTTCACCGTTGTTCAGTAGAACTTGAAACAGTGAAACCGGTTTGAAAAGTCGGAACCGGGTCGCTATAGAACCGGTTTGGAACCAGTTTCCGGGTACCCGATGTCATCTCTAAATCAAATATAAATGCTCGTCATCAAGGTTCTGATTCGTTCAGGTACATCCGGTCGTGTTGCCGAGTAACAACGAATGCAGTGCGAAGTGAAGTGACTGACCTGAAGCCGTAGTTGAGACAGTCCTCGGCCGACACGATGTGTGTGTGTGCGAGTGCGCGTGTGTGTGCGTGTGAAGTGATGTGACTGACCTGAAGCCGTAGTTGAGAGAGTCCTCGGCCGACACGATGTGTGTGTGTGTGTGCGGTGGTGAAGTGACTGACCTGAAGCCGTAGTTGAGACAGTCCTCGGCCGACACGATGTGTGTGTGTGCGCGTGTGAAGTGAAGGGACTGAACTGAAGCCGTAGTTGAGACAGTCCTCGGCCGACACGATGTGTGTGTGAGCGAGTGCGCGTGTGTGTGCGTGTGATGTGACAGACCTGAAGCCGTAGTTGAGACAGTCCTCGGCCGACACGATGCCGATGTCCTCCGTCCGCTGGACCCAGATCCTGTTGGTTGTGAGGACGTCCTCCACCTCGTCCAGTCTCTCGCTGAACTTGCTGCTGAACTCGTAGATATCGTCCATCAGACCAAGCGGCATGTCCTGGAAGAAAATATCTCTATTATCTAGTAGGGCCTGCCACTGAAACTTTCCCAGTGGAAAGAAACAAACTTCGAACTTTACAAAAATTTCCAACTGTATCGAATTCGAACCGAACTTAAAGGGATATCAAACAGTAATAAAAATATAACAGGTAAAATAGTGATAAGTATGGACCGGCTCATCCACCAAGAAAGTATGTAACTTCTGGACCGGCACATCCCACATTCAATTTTTTGTTTTAAAATTTGTACCTGCAAATTGAGAACCATTTTTTGACATGCCAGACACCACTAGAAATTAGCAAAATAAATATATTTTTTTCGAACTAGGGCTAGCAGACAAATTCTATCAAAGCGTACGGAAATTACCTAGGTAGGCCCTACTATGAAAAAAGGAAATTTTCGAATTTTGAATGAATAAACATATCATAATTTATAATCTAGTCTGAACTGTGCGAGCTTGAGTAGGGGACAGTGCAAAGTGGTCCGTAAGGAACGGCAAGAGAAAGGGCACAATAAACTGTGGGATGATTAAACTTTAACGAGTCCGACTGGTAAACGTAAGTGCTAGGCCTACAGTAAAAAAAGTAGAAACCGCTCAATTCTGGCTTGAAATAGGACATGATTTGCTTCGAAAGCACCTCCATAGATTTAGAATTTTTTAATCTAGTGTCTTATCGGATGTGTGGAGCTGGTGAACAAGACAGGAAACATCATTTTCAATGTAGGCCTACATAGGCTATCAAGGTTGAACCGTACAAAATGCCAAATGGCATGGATCGGAGCGAACAGGAGTCCTATCTCTACTGGTTAACTAGAAAACACATGATGTGTCGGCATATGGAGAGAAGATGTTTTTACGCAGTCTACGCACACATAGTTTGGGCATTAGCCTACCAATCTCAATGTGAACTGAATGCCAGATGATAGTATGACCAAGAAAATGTATTCGAACGAAAGGAAGGAATACGACAAAGAGGAAGGCCAAGGAGACCTACAGGCAAGAGGAGAGAGTTGAGAAGATGTGGAAGAGATGGATTGTGGGAGGATACAAACTAGAAAGAAGTGGAAGAATTTGGTTTCAAAACCAAAGTTGGGCCAACCAGAAGAGGGAAACAGTGTTGGTTGATGATAAAAAGTTAGTAGGCCAGTAACTTTCTTTCCAAATATAAATAAATAACATACATTCGTATAAAAGTACCCACAGTCACATAGGCCCAACTGATTTTCAGTGGGGGACATCACATTTAAAGAAGACCAAGCCAACCATGTAGGTGCTGTCACCATCGACGAGCAAACAATGACCAACTAGAGACCGGCATATTTAAGAAGGAAACACCGATCAATCAAGCTGGACACGATTCTACCCGCAGACAGCGCCGGAATCAACAAGTGTGCCTCGTTGCTAGATGGCTCCAAAGCCATCGTTTAGGCCCACACATTCCTAGCCAAGAAGTGACATCTCCCGAGACCTACTTGGTTGACTCCGCCCGGCCGAATGTAGGCCGCATGCATCCTAGCGCCCGAAACTCGCTCGTAGAACTCCATCATCTTCTCTCGCTCTTCAAACAGCCAGAAGAACGGAGTGAGCGCTCCTATGTCGAGCGCGTGCGTTCCCACGGCCATGATGTGGTTTAGGATGCGAGTGATCTCGGCGAACAGAGCTGGAACAGGCGAAAACGTTTAGCGAATAGGCGACACCTCTTTACTGACTGATGTTACAAATTACAGCGTACGTAACTTGTTTAGTTTTACCAAGTCTCATGCCCATTGGACATGCCCAACAACAAGGCACGGATCCAAATATAGTTGAGCACATTATTTAATTAACAAAACGTTTTGTGAAATATCTGCGACGCAAAGGAACACCAATGCGATCTAGCGGATAAAGAGGGCAGCTTCTAATTTTAGTTGCCGTTTGATTTGCAATCAGCATTGTAGCTAGAAAAAATGAGAAATGGAAGGGCCATCTAGATTACCACGTTCTTTTTTAACACAACATAAAGGCCTAGTTGGCGATGTAAATGACTAGAGGTGCAGACAGTGAAAATAATTATCGGAATGTTGATTCTTGTGTTTTTACTTTTTATAAATAACAATTTGTGTAGGATGTTGTAAAAAACAAATGAACGTAAATAACTGAAAGAAAACACAAACAAATATCAAATAAAGTCCTTTCTCCAAAGCCAAGCAGCTTGGAGCCTAGCCTAGTTTGCACATCAAACCATGTAGATTATACAAGGCCTACCGAATGCTGTAGCTTGGTTTTACAATCTTTGTGGCTACGAATATCTACAGTTCTTACGAATCGATCGGCAACTAAGAAAAAACGCAAAAAGTGCTATCTGGATCATCTTTGCATCGCGGATGGAACAATGATGCTCATGTTGATCGGATGTGTAGATGACCAAATTAATTTTTGGATGAGCGTAGCGAGCGTAGCGAGCGAAGCGAAGATTACATTTCACTACACTGGAGAAAAAAATCCGGAATGTTTTTTTTTTTTTTCTTTCTTTCTTTTTTTTTTTTGTATTTTTGTGTGTCTGTGAACACGATTCCGGCTAAACCATAACTCCAATTGAGATGAAATTTTATGGAGGTCTATGAAATCTCTGAACGAAGAACTGCACGGAGGGAAAAATCGATTGAAAAATTATTTCTCGTGAAAATCGCAATTTTACGATTTTTTTCGATTTTTAAATAAATTCTTCGACTTATAACATCTACATGCTTTATCCGATTGCAGTGATTTTTTCACAGAACCTTAATTTAATGAATTAATATATTCATGTGAAATTTGAGCGCAATCGAAAAATGTTTACTTATGAAAATCGCAATTTTACGATTTTTTAAATTTTAAAAACATTCTTCGACTTATAACACCTACATGCTTTATCCCATTGTAATGATTTTTTCACAGATATGTGAAAAAATCATAACCAATCATAACCTTAATTTTATGAATTAATATATTCGTGTGAAATTTGAGCGTGATCGAAAAATTTTCTATTCAAAAAATCGCAATTTTATGCTTTTTTCGTTTAAAAAAATACGCTCATCCATCAACGCGGCGGGACTTAAGCGTTTTCCTAGTCTTTACCCAATCATGAACGTTGTGTTTTGTTTCTACCTAAATATTCCTAAGTTTGCCTACAGCCTACACTACAATGTAACCAAAAATAGCCCTACCAGTAAGCCTACTTAATTTTTGAAATTGCAATATTTGTATCATTCATAATCATAGGCCTTAATCACAAGTAACATCCAGGTCTTGTTATCATATTATCATGTACGGTAGGGCCTATAGACACTTTTTATGTAGGATTATGCCTACTAATTTTAATTTTGTGCAGTATTACCAACTCTTTTGTTTGTTATGAAGGCCTGGTAGGGAAGAGAAACAACGCTGTCAAGAGTTTAAAAAATGAGCTCCAAGGACACAATAGTTGTGCATTCTTGAGATATTTCCTACAAGTAGGTAGGGCCTAAGCCTAATCCCCCATTTCTAGGGGTGTGCAAGTGCGAGTAGCATATTTTGAATTCAAATCGAGTATTCATTTCAATTTTAAAATCTTTAATTTAGTAGGCCCACTTGGAATGCAAATTTTCTGTTGAACTTGAAGGCATAAAAAAATTATATTATTGTAGCCTACTTGTATTAGGCTAAAGGGGGCCAAACATGCCCTACATTGGCTTTCCTGCCCTTTGTGCTAGTAAATTTCAATAAATATAATATTCACAGTAAGTTAATCTATAGTTCCTGGACCCATTACAATAAAGCTGCAATGTTTTCAGCTGGAAAAAAATCCTCCAAATTCGCACTCGCATATTATTAGCGGTCTAGTAATTTCCAATGCTAATTCAGCACATTTGAATATTCCGTGCCCTTGAATGGAATGAGTTCCAGCGATGGCTGACGAAGCGCGCCACGCGTGAGTTCTGGCTTCTTTTCGTTCCCGTCCAATAGCGTCGGTCGGCGAGTTTGACCTTCAAGCTTAGCGTCAAAGCAAAGATGGAAGATTGAAGGAAGAAACATAAAACAGCTACGCCAACAACGATTTTAAAATACGTAAAAAGTGCACTGCATAGGCCTAAATGCAAAAATTCACCAACATTCTTTCTTCACGATAGTTGATCGGAATATTAGTGATACAGTTGTAACAAAACCAATAGGGCCTAAAGGATGTTTTGCATCCAAGTCTCTTTTGTTGTTTATCGTAATAATTTTGAAAGCACGCAGTCTAGGGCAAAGGCCTACTTTTTGCCGTCACAGTACACACATAAGGCCTAGCCTAGCCTAGATGGCCTAGGTTGTCGCCTAGGCCTCTACACCTAGGCCTAGCCCTACTGTGATGATAGTGCTTTTCAGTTTTCATAGGTTTTCAATTTTCATACTTGTAAAACTCGACTCTAAATCTTCGAGCCTAAAACCAAACTTGACTTGATGTCGAGTATTGAAAGAAACTCGAAAAAACTCGACATTTCGAGTACTCGCAGTGGCGCAAACCCCTACTCATTTCACTAATGTGCAGATGTAATAACTAGCATTGTTTGCCGTCTGACTCACTCCTGATGTACTTGGCTCGGCGCGGGACGTCTATGTTGAGGAGGTTCTCTACCGCCAGCGAGAAGCACTGTTCGTTGCACATCATGGAGACATAGTCGAGGCGGTCGAAGTAGGGCAGCGCCTGGGTGTAGGTCTTGTACTCTATCAGCTTCTCGGTGCCTCGGTGTAGCAGGCCAATGTGGGGGTCGGACCGCATCACCGTCTGAGAGAACAAGAACATGGGGCTGGGGTTAGCAACAATACCTATTATTAGGGACCCAGAGAAATAGCAAATAAAAAGTTCTCATTTCATTATAAAAAATCTTCAATTTCAGTACAAACTCAAGGTAAAGGCATCATTTCATCATAAAAATAGCACGGCAACGGGCAATCACTACCCTTTGAGCGAAATGAACACGTATTACATTTAAACAAATATTTAGGCCATATTAAGTTAACGTAAGTTGAATTAGCTGGGCGTGTCAATCATAATTCAATGCCAGAGTCTACACATCAGCCTCAATTTGATCTAGGCTTAGTATTATATTGTATTGTAGGGCCTATTGTATTTATTTTGCAGCAATAAAATTACAAAGAACACTTTACAGAATTCATGCTTGTAACATTGGCTTTGTCAGTGTAGTTTTTTTGCCTTCTGCCACTAGCTTCATCATAGCTTAATAGCTACTAGCTAGGCCTATTTGGATGAGCAAAGCAAATACTTCAATTTCACTTACCCCGAGAAAAAAGCTCATGTGTTTTTTTGTTCTTTTTTAAACTTGTTTTTTGTAGCTGTTTGTTCGCTCTCTAGGCCTACCGGGCAAACGACATATATAGCCTAGATGCGATGCGATCTTGATGAAATTTTCAGGGGACCTTCGAAATCTCTGAATTTAGATCTGCCAAGTTTTTTGGTAGGGCCTACAACCGAAGAAATATTTCTCACGAATATCATACTTAAACGATTTTACAAACTTTTAATGCGATATTTTTGTATTATACGGCCCACGACCGGAAAAATGGCTACTCCGATCTTGAAGAAACAAATTCGAAATCACGGATTTTGAAGACAATCAAAGAAATGTTTCTCATAGGCCTACCTACATAATAATTGTACTTTTTAGGGCAACAATAAATCAACCATAAAAGCTCACCCATCAATGCAACTGAAAAAAGCGTAACAAAAACTTGCAGTTAAATGCCCGGTACCGGTATTACTCTTCACCTGTTGAATAACTCTTGGTTTGCTGCTCCCTCCCCTGTCTTGAGGTACAGGTATGCCTACTCATACCTCCCACGACTCAAACCTCCCCACTCCCTCCTACATGCATACATTGTAAACTGTTTTAATTGTACCAATAACTGTTCTAATTTATCAAATGAAATTTTTGCAAATATTGTAAATATTATGTAAATAAAATAATACTTAAAATTGTACAGATTTTCCTCATTGACAACTTCAAATACTCGCATGTCTATATGATGTGCATATGAGTGAACACTGTAGAAGGCTTACGAAATCAAATAAATAATAAATGGCCTACACTACCTACAGGTTGTTCTGCCACACAAGTATCACGGGGAGGCCAGCAGTACAAAACACTACACACTGTAGGCCTACTCACTAGTTACATCATTCTATGCAAGCGGCAATAGTGACCGTTGGCCTAAACATGAATTTAGTTTTTTAATGTGCATTCTTTGGTGATCCTCATTGATCATTGTAGGCCTACCGTAATGATATGATGCAGTTGTTTCTAGGGAAGATCCGTAACAGGCAGACAATTTATTTTTAAACATATCGTCTGTAGGCCTAAGTAGTAGGGCTACCTGGTAGCCTACTGAATAAAGAAAAAAAGTTTTTGCTGCTTGACATCGCTATTAGGAACTATATTAGAGACGATAAGTGGTAAAAGATAAAGGTGAAGGTCGATTACAAAAACCCACGTCTTCGTAGGACAAGCGTGTACTGGGGGGCTACCCCCCAGACCCCCCATTGGTGCGTCCAAAATAGGGAGTGCCAAAGTTCACATTGGCACAGGGCACATGCTCTAGGACCGGCCCTGACTTTAACTTTAAAAGCAACAACAAACGTAACAATACCTCTCCGTCTAGCTCAAGCACGAGACGCAACACGCCGTGGGCGGCCGGATGCTGCGGTCCAAAGTTGAGCGTCAGATTGCGGACCGTCTTCTCGACGGGGGCCATCTTGTTGTTCCACGGAGGCAGTTTCCACTTGGACGTGTTTTCGTCGGGATACATCACTGGGCCGGCAAACTGCTTCATGTACTCGGGATCCGGGAACCACTTGGCCGCCCCGCGTTGCTGGCTGCGGAGGAGGGGAACACGTACAGTATGATAAACCTGATCTCATCACTTCAGACCCAGGATTCAGAAAAGTTATTAAGACTGTTGGCTAAGCTCGAGAAAACCAGGCTTTGACGCAGATCGCAGAGATAAATTCAGGATCACTTGGAAGCTCTATCTTGCCCTATCGGGTTGTGGTTTGCACCAAAATATTAAGCAAGAATGTGAAATAGTTCGTATCAAGCAGTGGCGTCGGAACAGGGGGGGGCAAGGGGGGCATTGCCCCCCTAACTTCCATGCCATGGGGGCATAGGGGGGCAGATTTTAGAGTTGAAAAATCAAGATTTCTACTCTACTTTTGGGAAAGCAACGTCGGATGATCCTGTCAACAATTCATTTCCAGGAATAAACAACCCAACAATATAGCAGGAATGTTAGGTTGGCTGACGTATCCCATGCCTGAACCGTCCATCCGACTATCTTTATAACCAGCCACCCGTATTGTATTGTGTCTAATCCAAACATCCCTTTGAATGATTTGCTAGAGTTATTGGCAGACGCAAGTTGGGATTTGGTTCTCTCGTGTCGCATCGTTATGCGTTAACTGGTTCACTGTTCAGTCATCTTTGGAGTGGTGTAGCAAAGTGGCAAGTGGGAAGATTATTCCTCTTAGAGTGTATGTAGTGTAGTGTGAAAATATATAAAGTAAAGTGTAATGGCGTTTTCCATTGGCCGCACTCAGGTCGCACTAGTGCGCCCTAGTGCGCACTGGATTGCCACTTGTCTTTTCATTTGTTCAGTTTTGTAATGTTATTCAAGTGGAGGTTGACAACAATGACATCTATGCACTCGCCGAGTGCATGCCAATGGAAAACGCCATAAGTGTGTGTGTAGTTTTTCGTGTTTAATGGTGTTAAATATTAAATTAGAAATAGTAATTTAAAAAAAAAATATGAAACGTACTAAACAGACTTCATTTATTGTTTTTTTTTTTTTTTAAGAAGAGGGGAAAACAAAAATATGTTTGCCTGTATCCTTCGTCATTACATAAAAAAATATGAGTTGTTATTTATTAAATGGGTTACTTCACGTAAATGTTTTGAGTTTTTAGATCGCAGATAGTTGATGTGAAACATCGTTTACGGAGTCCGAGTGCAGTTAAAACATTACGAAATAACTGTAGTAGGCCTTTAGTGATTTTTTTTCGCCTTCGGCGAATAGGGCCTACGGCGGCTGGGGCTTCGCCCCAGATCCAAGCTGTACCCTACAAAATCTACCAATGGATTTGCCCCCCCCCTACTTTCAAAACGTTCCGACGCGCCTGGTATCAAGGCACATTTTCCAAATACTGCTCAATTTTCTTGTTAACTGACCGTAAATATGACAACAAACAGTTAGGCCTAATTTAAAGTAATTTCCCGATTTTGTGTAAGAGACAATATTTGAAATTTCGAAATCGGCTTTGATAGAGACACGCGCTCATCCTTTGTGAACAGACTCCCAAACATGCATATTTTAGGTTGAAAATTAAGGGTCAAAAAGCGGTACGCTCTGTATGTTAAATTAGCTGGATTTGACGATCGAGCGGTTTTTTTCAATGGGCATTTAACATTGTAAAAAAAGTTGGCTCGAGCTTGACATACAGTCTTAGGCCTAAATGGTAGGCTACATGCCCGGCCAGGCATGTTGTAGGGCCTAGATAGTTTTACATGCCCAGACAGAAACTAACATAGGCCTACATGACAATTTTTAAAACAATTGAGTTTAATTGTAAAATAGGTATTTGTATTTGTATTTATTTTGCCACTGTTCAATTACATTTTAGATGGTGCAACAAGTAGCCTACAACCATTGTAACAGGTTACCAGTAACAGGTGAGTCAGAACATCAAGCTGAAATCTAGCTAAAACGTTCCCTTCATAGGCCTAGGCGTGTTCCTGCCCAGGGCCCCTATTCTGTAACTTTAACCGAGTTGGTTCCGTAGGTAATAGCACGAATCGATCTCGTAAGTGATGATTCACTGTGAGTTTATCATGGTAAACAGACTGGTGACGCATTGCTTTCGAGTTCAATTCGTGAGATTACCTACGGAACCAACTCGGTTAAAGTTACAAAATAGGGGCCCTGCACGTCTGAATTTAACATTAACACTGATTTTTATTTGTACCTATAGGCCTAGGCTATGTTAACCAGTAGGCCTAACAATAAAACTTCATGTCTAAAATCGTATCTAATATGTTTTCCCCACCTATTACATAGTCTACAAAAATCGATGAAAAAGTGTAGGTAGGCCTACGTTCTATCGGCCTACCCATGCATACATTTTCTTCCATCCGCGCTCTTGCAGTGGGTAGGCCTACGATTTTACCAGCCGTGCTCTCGCGTTTGTATCAGCCATACGTCCGTCCGTTCGTCCATCTTACTAAAAATATAGGCCTATCTGAGCAACCTGTTTGCTTATGAATACCTGATCTCAGATCACCAACCTGGATCAGTAACCTAAACTGGTGATCTGTGAGAGAGGCAGGGTAACCACCTAGACCTATGGTGCCTAGAAGCAAATTTGGTGGGAATACGTTCCGTGAACAACAGTGAACCGGTCTGTCTGTCCGAAAAGTAACATGATTGTGATCTGTAAGATCTGTCATGACAAATACAGACCTGTAGTGATGCGGCAATCTAGATCAGGTTAGGTTGGGTGAGGCCTACCGCTTAGTGGACAAGATGTATATCAAGTTATCATTGTACGTTAAAATTAGCAAAAATATAAAGACAAATGTGACAATTCATAGTCTAATACCAGGAGTAGGGATAATGTACGGTACATATAGCTAGGCATAATCTAGCTAGATATGAAAAAGCACCTGTATATGCTGGAACAATTTTAATGAATCTGCTACCAAGCAACATAAAAGAAATTGCAGACATAGATAAATTTAAAAGCTCACTTAAAAATTACCTAATTGGGAAAGCATATTATCAAGTTGATGATTAGGCTAGGGCTACAGGAACACAAGTTCAAACACGCACATTTTAACCAGTAACCCAAGCTAGTATTTTAAATTTTAATTGATTTCGCACTCCATGTATAGGCCTAGCTATGAATTTATGTATTATGTGTGTTGTGTGTGTTTGTGTAGGCCTATGTATTTTTATTTGTGTATGTATGTATTAGGAATAGTTCTGTAATAATTTTTAGGCCTAGTTGCCTATATTATGTTCATGACATGTTTCATACATCTGTGATGTTAAAACGAAACTCGAATTAAATAAATAAATAAATAAATAAATAAATGGTGAACTATCGTCTGTGGGCTCCAATTGGTTTATAGGCCTAGGCACTAAATGTTTGCATATTTGTCTAGGCCTAGATACAAAATGAGAGAAAATGTCAACCAATGGCACTTCGTGTCAAGGCCTCGTAGGCCTAAGCATGTATGAAATATTATATGGGCCTATGGCTATTTTGCCAGAAAATAAACTGATCCAACTAAGTAGGTTTACCTATCTCGGGCCTAGGCGATATCTTGCCATCGATTATTTCGTCCAATTCACGTCATTAGCTTGTTTTATTTATAAGGGAAGCAGGTCCTAGGCCTAGACTCTAGGCTAGCCCTAGCCTCAGAGGGCTCTAGGGATGAGATAGGGCTTAGGCCCCTAGCCTAGGCTACCCCGGAGGGCACGGTAGGCCTACTTCTTCGGCTAGGGGGGGTCCAACTTTTATATACACTGCAATGGAAAGGATTTCGAGTGCGCTCTTATCGATTATATCCTAGAACTAGCGCGGCGCACTGTAGCCAGCGGAAAGTTCGGCTAACCTAACGAAAGTAAATCCTTAACATAAGGAGTAACAAGGCAATATAGGCCCTAGGGCCTAGCAGTGTTAACAAGGTGTATATAAGTTGGATCCCCCTAGCCGAAGAAGTGCCTCGGCACTGCTTGGCCCTTGCCCAGGCGGAGGCCGCTGTCCTATGTTTTCAAAAAGCAATTATTTTTTAACCAGCAGGTGGGCCCAGACACAAGTCAATACCAGTGGGCTAGGCCATCAAAGCTTCGGGGCCCACTAGGCCCTAGTATGGTATCAAGTTTCTTTTGGCTCGAGTCGTTCAATGGCAAGGAAAACTTGGGGAGCCGAGTGCAAATTGTGATTTGAAATATATAAAGGATACGTCTGAAGCATAACCAGTAATGAAAATGTAGGAAATAATATGCACTTACTTAACAAAGTACAATGAACCTCCATTCTGCAAAAGAATCTTTCCACCAACTGGAAAATTACTCGACTTTCGTAAAACAGTCCCCAAGACGGCGGCCATGTTTGTGCACCGCCTTCTCCAGCGTGCTCGGAGGTTCGCTAGCTCACCATTTACATTCAGACAGCGGTGGTAACCAACAACATGGCCGCCACATATGTGGCCAATCAGAACAATTCTCATTTTCGCGCAAGATTCAAACAACATTCTGCAACATTTTCACGCATTTCAACAGTCTATGTCGTGAAAAGACGATAAATAATTGATACCTGAACCCAAGACTGGTTGCATAGGAAACGAAATAAAATTTCCTCAAATAGTTATCGGTCGCACGCGCAAATACGTCGTGTTTCACGAACCAAACACGTGCCCGAAGGTGTCGACGAAAACGGTATTTTATGACGACGCTAGTACCCGTCCTATGGGCTCGATCGGAAATCCAAATACCTCTAACGAAGCGTCTCGATCTCGTGCACATTTACAACTAAGCCATTTTGTCAAGAGTAAAAAACTCGATCCGCAATCGCCCAACGAAAGTCGACTTTTTACCATCTTGCGGACGTCACGACGCCCTTCCTATGGGACCGATCGGCAAGTTATCCACCTCATTCGAATTGTTATTTTTTTCTGAAAATTTACATATAAGTTGCAAAGTTCTGACGCCATTTTGATTTTTTTCCAAATTTGGAAAATAAAAATGGCGTCCGATCGACATCTTGTCTAGCTCATTCGAAGCGTTATTTTGAGGCCGCTGTCCTATGTTTTCAAAAAGCAATTATGGCCTAGGCCTTGCAGTATTAACAAGGTGTATAAAAGTTGGACCCCCCTAGCCGAAGAAGTGCCGAGGGCACTGCTTGGCCCTTGCCCAGGCGGAGGCCGCTGTCCTATGTTTTCAAAAAGCAATTATTTTTTAACCAGCAGGTGGGCCCAGACACAAGTCAATACCAGTAAGGCTAGGCCATCAAAGCTTCGGGGCCCACTAGGCCCTAGTATGGTAGGCCTAGGCCTATCAAGTTTCTTTTGGCTCGAGTCGTTCAATGGCAAGGAAAACTTGGGGAGCCGAGTGCAAATTGTGATTTGAAATATATAAAGGATACGTCTGAAGCATAACCAGTAATGAAAATGGCAATAATATCCCACTTACTTAACAAAGTACAATGAACCTCCATTCTGCAAAAGAATCTTTCCACCAACTGGAAAATTACTCGACTTTCGTAAAACATCCCCAAGACGGCGGCCATGTTTGTGCACCGCCCTTCTCCAGCGTGCTCGGAGTGTTCGCTAGCTCACCATTTACATTCAGACAGCGGTGGTAACCAACAACATGGCCGCCACAAAATGTGGCCAATCAGAAACAATTCTCATTTTCGCGCAAGATTAAAAACAACTTCTGCAACATTTTCACGCATTTCAACAGTCTATGTCGTGAAAAGACGATAAATAATTGATACCTGAACCAAGACTGGTTGCATAGGAAACGAAATAAAAATTTCTCAAATAGTTTTTCGGTCGCACGCGCAAATACATCGTGTTTCACGAACCAAACACGTGCCCGAAGGGTTTGTCGACGAAAACGGTTTTTTTATGACGACGCTAGTACCCGTCCTATGGGCTCGATCGGAAATCCAAATACTTCTAACGAAGCGTCTCGATCTCATTGCACATTTACAACTAAGCCATTTTGTCAAGAGTAAAAAACTCGACCCGCAATCCCCCAAACCCGAAAGCCCGACTTTACCATTTTGCGGACGTCACAAACGCCCTTCCTATGGGACCGATCGGCAAGTTATCCACCTCATTCGAATTGTTATTTTTTTCTGAAAATTTACATATAAGTTGCAAAGTTCTGACGCCATTTTGATTTTTTTCCAAATTTGGAAAATAAAAATGGCGTCCGATCGACATCTTGTCTAGCTCATTCGAAGCGTTATTTTTTTCTGAAAATTTACATACCAATCAAAAGGTCACAAGTTCAACGGGACGCCGGCAATCGCGCGCGCAAGTCGGATTTTTCGACATTCGCCGGTCGTCGCCGTACCCCTCCTATCCAACTGATCGGCACCCAGTCTACGTCTAAAGTAGCGGTGATCCTTCACGAAAACGACCATGTGGGTGAAAACTTTGCAAGTCCGATTGAACGCAACGAAAAACGACCACCAAGCTAGTGACTACGCGACGGATACGACATTTCCACGACTTTCAGGCGTCGCGACGCCCTTCCTATGGGACGGATCGGAAATTCAAATACCTCTATCGAAGCGTCTTGATCTCATGCACATTTACATGTAAGCCATTATGACAAAAGTAAAAAAATCGACCCACAATTGCCCAACGAAAATCGTCTTTTTACCACCTTGCGGACGTCGTGAAGGGATTTTTTTGGTATGTTGCGGAAAGAATAATTGTGAAGGGATGTCCGAGGGCTGTTTAAGAGAACTCAGTCTTATTGCATTCGCATTAACGACTGAGGAAAACCTCGGGAAAAACCTTCAGTCAGGATTGCCGGTCTCGACGGGATTTGAACCCGGGACCTCCCGAATCAGAGTCGTGGAGTACGAATGTAAATATTCAATTTCAAAATATCAATCCATATAGTGACTAAACCAAACCTCTAAACACATTTTCTGTCAGGATTGCAGATGGTGGGAACCGAATCCTCCCTTGAACTACGTCTTACGGTGAACTGTTGGGATCAAGCGCGTAGGAAGTGAGGGGATTCTCCCCCCCCCCCCCAACTTCAACCCAAAACAAACTTCAAACACCCAGTTTACAGTTCGTCTGCAAACTGAGAAACTAAATGTTGTGTGTAGGTGTGCTGACTTGAGGCTAGTTGTGTCAAGCATGTGTAGAAGCACCTCCCCCCCCCCCCCCTCCCACCCAACTAGAAAAGAGGATGATGGAGATTAATACCACAAAGAATGTACCTCTCTGTAAATCCCGCGTTTAAGACTAATCGATGCTCACCAGCCGCAGTTTTTTTTAATCCAGTGCGCAGCATCACAATTCACAACTGTTAGGCTACACTCCCCCCCCCCTACAGTAATACTCAGCTATTCACGTATAATAATGAATCAGTTGTTCAAGAAAGGTCAGTTGTCCACTTTTGAACGAAAATTAGTTAGGTATGAAAATCAACTCTTCATACATAGACACACGTTTTGACAAGAAATGGCATTAGTCCCTATAGTGTCATGTGCGCAGAAATGAGTCGACCTATTTCGTTTGTTCAAGAAAGGGCATTAGTCCATGGACTTGTGCCCTTTCTTGAACAAATGAGTAGTCACAATAAAAAAGATTGTCTTGAGAGTGTACAGAAGGCAGTGACAATCGAGGCTTAGACCTTCACGAATACCAACATGTCCACACAACTGACAGTATCGTCCAAGACACAAACTTAACAGTATTTAAAACAATTAAAAGTGGTATCTATAATGGTATGCAACATTTTCATATTTTCAAAAGGGCATTAGTCCAAAAAGCTTATGATCTCATTAAAAAGGTTTTTTCTATTTTATCTTACTATTTAAATACTATCTAGTACTCAAATGTGTTGTTACACTATTCTATTATAAAAATTACAGTATTTTATCAATTTTTATATATAAAAAAAAACGCAACATTCATATTTGTTCAAGAAAGGGCATAAGTCCACAAGGTTTATGCCCTCATATGAAGACCCTAAACATTTTTTTCATTCTTTTTTTCCATTATATAATATCAAGTACTCAAACTTATTATTGACATGCTTAAATTGTATTTTATAATAATATATAACAATGGAGCCAGTTTTTTGTTGTTTACTCAAAACTATTCTCTGAGGACTCGTGCCCTTATGAACCGTATTCAAAACCAGTTTAACACAATTAGTAATGATGCATAATTGACATTCACAACATGCACCCCCATCCACAACTACAAAACAATGATAGATTTTTTTAAATTTTGAAATCCAACATCAGAAACATGTAGTGAAAATAATTGTTCTCCGCAGAACGGTTTAAGGTGACAATGAGTGCGTTCCGATAACTGCTGGCTCTACTGGGAGCACAGTAAACACCAGTGCTAGCCTGCGCGGTCAGTAGGCCTAGAAAACGGAATGGTTCCCAGTAAAAGCATCCAGCACAAACACTGCAGCTGTCAGAAAAATAATCGTGCAGTCAATTTAAAACATGATATTAATAATTTGGGGTAAACTTGAAGAGAAATGAAAAGATTTCACGTTTATTCTCGGTTATGTATTTAACAAGTAAATTATTCTCTTGTCGGAATATTTAAAGCCGTCATCTAGCCTAGGCCTAGGCCTAAAGTCATCGACCCATTAATTGCAAGCTATGAATTAAAAAAGAAGTGTAAGCTCGCAAATAAATATTCTTAGCTATCTATCGAAAACCGTATTCAACATGGCAAGGCCGGCAATTACCTTTAAGTAATAACCTATAATATTATCGAGCAATTACTAAAAAACGCCGATCGTATAAACAGAATTTCTCTCGAGCTCTTAGATAAATTGCTAAAATCTGTTGAATAGTTGCTAACCCCTTCACACAAAATTGCCCCCTTTTCCCTTATATAAGGAAAGTCTGTCTATTGATGACTCAGGGTGGCCCGCGGTGTTGGAGGTTACTTCACACGTGCTTTGTTAGCCGTGTGAAGTAGAACTAACTAACCATTGCGATAACATAAGTCCTGGGGAGCCTGGGACTGAACCCCTTCGACCTCTCAATGCCACTTTGACCACCCTTTTTTGGTTTTACGGGTTATCTTTCTTTTCATTAACTTTGCCCCCTCACCCTTCCACAAATAGGTAGCGAAACATCGAAAAAAAAATTACCGTCAGAAATTACGGTAGTGGTATTGAACTCATGACCTCACGAATTTGATGATGATGATGATTTTTTTAAGATTACCTTACGTCTTTATAAAATGCACTAAGGCTATTCGAGACGATGAGTGGTGATAGATGATGATGAAAGACGATTACAAAAAAAACATGCCTTATGCGGGATTCGAACCGACGTCTTCGTGGAGCCACACGCTTCAGACCAGCGCCCTAATCGTATGCTACGCGCATTATGCTTGAGGTGTGCCTGAACATTCATTGTGCATGGTATTGTAATCACTAGGGACACAAACACATATAAATATGAATTACAAAAAACATTTAGAGGATAAAACGTCTCCGCCGACTGACACCACAGTTGTTTACAATTTTGGGTAGTTGTCAAGGAAGCCAAAAAATGGAACACTTTTCAAGAAATTATTTTTAAACAATTAAAAAAAAATTAAATTTATTTTTAAGATTTGGATTTTCTTAAAAAGTCTAAAATTGATCACATTCCTGGATTGATCCTGGCAGATAAACATAAAATATTGAAACTCTACGAGTGTAGGGCTGTCCATGTATGCTCTATTGACTACTATGTAGGGTCTCACACACGTCGGATCCCTCCTGACCGAGCGAATAGCTATGTGCCAACTGCCAAATGTGTCCTATTCCCTCTTCCCTTACCAAACCCAAGCGGAAAGGGGAAATAAACCAGTAAGACTACAGGGTACAGAAATACATTGTTTTATGTGCAGGAGGACACGGACAAGATTGATGAACAGACACATATTTCAATACAACATCAATGGTAACGCCTATTGGACCAGAAATATTTTAATTATCAATTATATGAACTTTGATATTTAATAGGAACAATACACATCACACAAATTAGTTTTAAAGATAAATTGTTATAGGAACCACAGACCGTACGTTATAACATTAAGAATCAGCGATCAATTTCTCCGAAGACAACGTCCATGGTACCTGCAACATGAGAGTAACATCTTGACATGGTTGTACAAGGATTCAGCTTTATATTGTTGTCACAATACATACAAGATAGATGTAAGGCATAATAACAACAACAATTGCTAGGTTAAATCAGTATCGATTGCCCTTCCGCCTGATCATTGTATAGAAATACTAGGAAAGCGCCAAAGTAGTTGTTAGACGAGTGAGCGAGTCATGTGTTGAGTACCCCGAAACATTTGCATTTAAGTTGCTCGATATAAGGTATACACAATAGGGTTTTTGAGTTTAGTTGGTATAAGGGCGCGTCAACTAAAAGGCCATAATGCACCACTCTATAGTCTATGATCGGCTAGGGAGGACAGACCCGTGCTAGATCGGCTATAATCTTTCTTTCTTTCTTTCTTTCTTTCTTTCTCGTCTATCCTATTCCTAGCTAAAGCCATAAAAAGCCTTCATCTTAATTATTTACATTAGGCTACTGTTGATATTATTAGGTTTTCACATGAATGAGCCATATGGGAGTGTTTTTTACCACTTAAATATCACATGTAGCATTTTCTTTTTGCAATAAGTCGATTTATTTATTAGTTAGTTATTATATCGGCCTACATTTATTTAAATGTGGATTTTACTTTTTGTTACTTGTAACGGTCATAAACATTAATTATAAGGATGATTGTAGATAAATCGGCCAATCTACCCCCACCCCTTTAGTAAGTACTTAGGGCCGTTACAAAGTTCAATAAGTGAAATGCATATTTAAATTAATGTAGGCCGATATAGTACCTAACTAATAAATAAATGGACTAAACACAGAAAGAAACTGCTGCATGTGATATTCAAGTGGTAAAAAACACTCCCATATAGTCCAGTTTAGAATCGAATATCCGTTTGCATTTTGTGAGACAGATTTTTTATGATTGATTATTGTAGAGGGTCACTAGTAGATGAGAAATCGCGAGTATATATTTTTTCTATGTTGGGTCTTGGAGCCAAATTTGGATTTTGGAATTTTCATACTTTTGGCGATAACTTCTCCAATATCGCGCGAATCGAAAAAATTTAAATTGCATTTCCATTTGATTGTTCAATAGAAATAAGATAATAACGGTTAGATTAGGTTTATAGTTGAAATGTACAGTCACTGACAAAAGTTCTGATAACATGTGTTTATTTTACAATGCACGACCTGTTCCTAATGTGGAAAAAATTTTGGCGAATTATTCATTTGGAACTATAATTCATGAAATCTAATTACGTATCTTTTGAATGGACTAGCGTTTTGTATCTTTAAAACTATGGAAAATAGGGGTGGTTTAGAAATCTCGTCGATTTTGAGCATAGAGATTTTATGCTGCGAAATCTCAAATCTGTGTATCTTTTGAGAGGTTTGGTAGTATTCAAGAAGGTGGTGGAACTCTTTTAGCAAAGTGATTGTTGTAAAAAGACAGTTGAATGATGGATGGTAATGAATACGGGAGGAAAATGGATTTAATTGTGAAATAGGCCGAGCCTTAATTTGTAAGATGACTATTAAATAATATGTATTTAAAAGGGACCACAGGACTTTCACTAGTTTAAACCTATGCGTTTTGACCTCACATGTGTTTAAAATTTTACATAAACTATCTCGCATCAGTCAAAAATACTTATTTTTGTAGCCATTGAGATTAATTTTTATTGTAGCTATATAGTCCGGGGTCTATACGCAAATTTGAGGTCGAACCTTGGACAAATTGCAATAGAAGCGAATTTGGTATCATTGGATTCAGGGAAAAAAACTTAATAACCCATAAAGAAACCCCTAAAATCCCCAAAGGGTGGGGGGGGGGTCTAATCATCCCCTAAATGAAAGTGTAATAAAATTGAATTTAAAAAAATGAGTTTATGAAACCTAGTATCCATTGTATGTAATCAAAGCTTTTTCAAGGGTTTTTCGAAAAAAAAATATGACAATTGTTCAAAATTAATTTTGTGTCCAGCAGAGGTCAATGAAGGTCAAATTTTATATTTTTTCAATGTAATTTGGTAAACGTTTTTTTATTGGCACAATAATGTTTTATGATTGTCTCATTGTTGTAAATAATTAGTAAATGGCCACACTTGATACGGTATAAGTCAATCATGGCAGAAAAAGGTTATTATGACAATCTGTAGGGCCATGAACTTACGAGTATGTAGTCAAAAATCTGTTAACTTACGTTAAGGCGCACTCAAATCATGTTACGTAACAATGTAATTCGCCGATAGAGGTTTCTCAAGTACTATACATCAAGACTATATTTTGGGACGCAAAACCACACTTTAAAATCCTTACTAAAGATTTTATTCATGTATTTCTTAAATATATTCATTAAAATCACAGATTTAGCCCATAATATAGCCCTTAGATATGTTATTTCCACCAAAATTTACACCCCATAAGTAGTAGGCATTGAGGTTGTCTACGGGGAGATTTTATTTCGCAAAATCTAGTACCTAGGTGCCCGCTATAGGGTATTGTACACTCAGGTACCTCGTTAAAAAAACATTTTTTCTGCGTTTTCGGTGGTGTTTCCAAGCCTAAACAAAACGGGAAATTAACTTTGAATACGTCATAATCAGACCTATTTAGGTACCTGACAACCCATGCTTATTTAGGTTGGGGTGCAATCATTCCTTCCGAGTTAAAAATTGGATGAAAAATTATCAAAATCGCTTTTGTTAATTCCTCTGCCAGGTGCCTAATTCAAAGGAGTTAAATAAACGTTTTTTGAAAATTTTTCATCCCATATTTAACTCAGTAGGAATGATCGCTCCCCAACCAAAATTAGCATGGGTTGCCAGGTACCTAAATAGGACTGATTATGACGTATTCAAAGTTCATTCACGTTTTGTGGAGGCTGGAAACACACCGAAAACGCAAAAAAAACTTGTTTTTTAACGAGGTACCTGAGTGTACAGTACCTATAGCGGGCACCTAGGTACTAGATTTTGCGAAAAAAATTCCCCGTAGACAACCTCAATGCCTACTACTTATGGGGTGTAAATTTGGTGGAAACAACTTATCTTAGGGCTATATTAAGGGGCTTAATCTGTGATTTTAACGAATATATTTAAGAAAATCCATGGATAAAATCTTCAGTAAGGATTTTAAAGTGTAAGTTTTGATCCAGGTAAGTCCCAAAATATAGTCTTGATGTGTAGTACTTGAGAAACCTCTATCGGCGAATGATTTGAGTGCGCCTTAACGTAAGTAAACAGATTTTGACTTCATACTCGTAGGCTCATGGCCCTACAGATTGTAATAATAACCTTTTTCTGCCATAATTGACTTAAAGGCCTACCGTATCAAATGTGGTCCATTTACTTATTATTTAAAACAATGAGACAATCATAAAACATTATTGTGCCAATAAAAAAACGTTTACCAAATTACATTGAAAAAAATATTAAAATTTGACCTTCATATTCTCTGGACACAAAATTAATTTTGAACAAATTGTCATATTTTTTTTCGAAAAACCCTTGAAAAAGCTTTGATGACATACAATGGATACTAGGTTTCATTTACTCATTTTTTTAAAATTCAATTTTATTACACTTTCATTTAGGGGATGATTAGACCCCCCCCCACCCTTTGGGGATTTTAGGGGTTTCTTTATGGATTATTAAGTTTTGTTTTCTGAATCCAATGATACCAAATTCGCTTCTGTTGCAATTTGTCCAAGGTTCGACCTCAAATTTGCGTATAGACCCCGGACTATATAGCTACAATAAAAACTTAATCTCTAGGCTACAAAAATAAGTATTTTTAACTGATGCGAGATAGTTTATGTAAAATTTTAAACACATGTGAGGTCAAAACGCATAGGTTTAAACTAGTGAAAGTCCTGTGGTCCCTTTTAAAATATATATTATTTAATAGTCATCTTACCAAATTAAGGCTCGGCCTATTTCACATTTAAATCCATTTTCCTCCCGTATTCATTACCATCCATCATTCAACTGTCTTTTACAACAATTACTTTTTTGCTAAAAGAGTTCCACCGCCTTCTTGAATACTACCAAACCTCTCAAAAGATACACAGATTTGAGATTTCGCAGCATAAAATCTCTATGTCAAAATCGACGAGATTTCTAAACCACCCCTATTTTCCATAGTTTTAAAGATACAAAAACGCTAGTCCATTCAAAAGATACGTAATTAGATTTCATGAATTATAGTTCCAAATGAATAATTCGCAAACAACTTTCCACATTAGGAACAGGTCGTGTATTGTAAAATAAACACATGTTATCAGAACTTTTGTCAGTGACTGTACATTTCTACTATAAATCAAATCTAACCGTTGTTATCTTATTCCTATTGAACAATCAAATGGAAATGCAATTTAAATTTTTTCGATTCGCGCGATATTGGAGAAGTTATTGCCAAAAGTATGAAAATTCCAAAATCCAAATTTGGCTCCAAGAACCCAACATAGAAAAAATATACTCGCGATTTCTCATCTACTAGTGACCCTCTACAACAATCAATCATAAAAAATCTGTCTCAACAAAATGCAAACGGATATTCGATTCTAAACTGGACTAATATGGCTCATTCATGTCCAATGTCTATATAATTTATTCCGTATGATAACAACTACACGTTTTGTTTAATTTTCAATTGACTTAAGTTTTTATCCATAATAATAATAATAATAATAATAATACAACACTAAAAAAAGTCAAAGTGTTGTTGTTGGACGAGTGAGCGAGCCATGTGTTGAGTACCCGGGAACATTCCAATTCCTTCACCCTACATAAGGCTGGAACAAGCATGGGTCTTTCCTCCTTAGCCTATCATAGGCTAGAGAAGCGCATTATGGCCTTAAAATTGACGTGCCCTTATACCATCTAAACTCAAAAACCCTATCATTTATACCTCATATCTATCAATTTGAATGCAAATGTTCCTGGATACTCAACTAATGACTCGCTCACTCGTTTAACAACGACTTAGGTGTTTTCCTAGAAATGTTTTAACGTAAAAATACGTTGATATGTAAGTTTACTAGGAAAACGCCAAAGTCGTTGTATGACGAGTGAGCGAGTCATGTGTTGAGTACCCGGGAACATTACCATTAAATTGATTGATATATAAGGTATAAATGATAGTGTTTTGAGTTTAGTCGGTTTAAGGGCACGAACAACATTTTGTAATCCTCGAGAGCTCTGGATTGGGGGACTGATAAGTAGTATGTTTGAGTCTAGAGTTAGTGTGAGGTATATGATGTGGGAGGCACTTGCCTATGATGGCGACTATGTCAGCGAGCATGTGGTTCTTGCCCAATAAGTTAGTGGCTGCTAGATGAGCGAACCCTGGCGCCTTCAGCTTGCAACGATAAGGCACGGAGCTCCCATCAGACACCATGAACACGCCGAACTCACCTGAAAGCAAAGAGGTAAAAACATATTCAGACAGAAGCAGTTCAAGTTTCTTTAAAGTTTATTGGACACGGACATTAGAGACATGCTGGGTGTAGAGAAGTTAAGTGACAGGATAGGAAGGACACGGTTGAGATGGTATATTGACATGTGAAACGAATGGGGAAAGATAGGATGCCCAAGAAAATGTATGAAATAAGGATTGAAGAAGGAAGAAGGAGACGGGGTAGACCCAGGAAGAGATGGAAGGATACCATAGCAGGAGACTTGGTGGCAAGAGGAGAGAGACGAGAAGATGTGGAAGAGAACACGATTGTGGGAGGATAGAACTAAATGGAAAAGTTCAGTTGCTAAACCCAAGCTGACTCTGCCAGAAGCAGGAAACAGCGATGGATATGATGATGATTGGATTAAGAATGCGTCAACCTTCATCGAGTTAGTGGCCGCGACACTATTTTGACCACTCAACTTTTAAAGAGTAGGCCTATTACATATGTCATAAATACTGACTAAAAGGCTTCAAATCATGTCCTCACCCCATTTCTTGAACTAGATCCTTTTTATTTATAAATATATCTGTGGCCTTTCGCACAAAAACAGTAATTAAATGCACCTTGGATTTTTTTGTAACTCTGTCTAAGTGTCCGTACCTTTGGGCGCCTCAATGGCCGTGTACGTGCAGCCGGGAGGGACCTGGTAGCCTTGGGAGAACAGCTTGAAGTGATGGATCAGCGCCTCCATGGAAGTCTGGAACACGAAGAACATTGCATTTAGTTTCAACCAGAGTCGATAAAGAAGTTTAAGTTTGCCATTAGTTTAAACAGAGTCGATAAAGAAGTTTAAGTTTGCCTTTAGTTTCAACCAGAGTCGATAAAGAAGTATAAGTTTGCAATTAGTTTCGACCAGAGTCGATAAAGAAGTTTAAGTTTGCCTTTAGTTTCAATCAGAGTCGATAAAGAAGTTTAAGTTTGCCTTTAGTTCCCATTGACTTTGGTATTCCACTAGTAGACTCCCTACTAGCTCACATTCATTCCGGAGTAGACTTTTGTAACTACTGGCATAAGTATGACCTTGGCAACCTAAAGTGTGTGACCTTGAACTGCACTGACCTTCATCTCTTCCCGCGACGGAGGACAAACCTTGGCGTCGTCACACCTGACTTCACCGGTCGGCATCTTATTGAGACACTGGTCTATGATGTGCAGAGACTGTCTCATCTCCTCCATTCGGCAGAGATACCTGTAAATAGAGCAACCCTTATGTGAGTAACCTTGACATAAACAACCCTTAAACAATCTTCACACAAAATTACCCGTATACAGACTCTGGGAGCACGGAAACTCTTATAAACAAGTACCTTGACACCCAGAAAAACTTAAATATGTAGATACCTGGAGACAGAGAAACCCTTATGTGAGTAACCTTGATATAAACACCTGGTAACAAACCCAAACCTTAACAAAACCTCAAGAACAAAAT
>JAMZAV010004198.1:0-58769 GCA_024449915.1 Sweltsa coloradensis
AAAAAAAAACATAACGAACACATTCTCAGCATTACTCTTATAGGACAGTGGGATAGGCCTACAATTATTTCCCACCGCTTTTCAAAATCTACACAATTAAATCCGTCAGTTTTTCATACTTTTAATGAGGGATGCAATGCACACGATAATCAATATTGGATAAAATCCCAATTATCGATAATCAAAAGTCATCAACGATTATCGAAATATCAATAATTGGTTGAAAACGGCCCGAAACTCGTAATTCGTATTCTTCGCTTCTTGGGCAGACAGAGATAGGTCACAAGGTGTCTTACTCGAGATTTATGTTTGGGAGCGAACTTAGCCGATAGCGGGAGGCAAAAACAAAGACAACACAGACAGGACGAGGCAGCGAGTGGCATGAGATTGTATTGTTTTGAATTTCATTTACCACATTTGAGATTCCATCTATGTCGGAACGGGCTTGAATTTTGTATTGGTAATATTGATATTCAAGAGAAAAAGCTTAAATGAAAGATATGTGGAATAATGGCAACTCCTGTAATCTTCCAAGATACAAACTGCATGAACTAACGTTTTCTATTGGTCGTTATGGATTTGTTGGGGGCGGAGTCTCAAAGCGATCGGACTCGAGACTACCAAACCAAGTCGCACTCGCTGGCAGGTGACAAAGAACGAGTGACTTGACTCACTTCGCGGCTCGACACGTGTGGGCTCAAGACTTGGCCCCTGTTTCCTTGAAAAGCTTTGTTCTGTGTCCACTAACTGTACCTATTATGTAGGCCTACATTTAAAGCCTAGTTAAAGTTAAGGTTAAGTGTTAGTTTCTATGTATAATAACTAAATGTGATCATCTTAGTAGAGGCACTGCAGGTTACAGGTCTAATCAATCATGAACCAATAAATAAAAAAATACCTACATTAGGTTGGTATCAGGATCGTACAAATGCGGATACCCCTAGGACATTGAATTTTTTTTAAATGCAGGTATTAAAAATCAAGAAGTATGGTGCAGCACTTTGTCACTACCGGTAATACTAATACATACTGTAGTTATAATGACATACGTACTTTTTCAAATTTGAGGGTCGTAATATTGTGCAGGCCTTACTTGATAATTGCGTAAATGTGGTATAAATCTATTTGATCAATATTTTTGTGATGCAGAAATCAATGTACTTCTGTGGTTGTGCCAGATTGTCGAACAGTCTAAGGGTGTGTCTGAAGTATGGTCCAAGTCCAGGTGTAGGTCCAAGTCCAACTCAATGTTAAAGTGCTATACTAGCCTACAGTAGAGCTGCTGCCGGGCAAAGTCAACACTACCTAAAGTTAGGTTAGGTGTGCATTCGAGAGTCCTTTGTAAAGTATTTGTTTATTAAAAGTATTTGTACATCTAGTAAAACCAATTAAATACGTGATAAAAACAAACAAAACTTAAATGTTTACCTTTATTTAACAATGCATTCATTTATTGTTTCTCTCGTTGTCACGGACGGCCATTTTGAATCGGACCTAAAACGAGTGTACACTTTCGATTGCTCGATCTATTTGTCGACTTGGACCAAGAATGGACCTAGACTTAGACTTTTCAGACAGTACTTTACACGCCATCGACAGATAATCAGTACCTAACTACGTTGTTAGACGTGGACTTGAATTTGGACCTAGACCTGGACCTAGACCTAGACTTGAATTATATTTCAGACACACCCTTAGTGTAATTGTTTAAAAGACCTACTAGTCTTGTAATTGTAACATTGTCAGTTGTTACTTTGTATTGTAACATCTGTACATGATATCCAGGGGTCTTGAACCCAAATCTCTTAAACCAAGTAACATACAAATTAAATTATTACACTATTCCATTACATTATATAATACTAAATAATAATATGTACTAATATATTATAATATGCTAGTGCTTAATTTGTTATAGAGGTCCCGCCAGCCTGTAAGCTTCAATATTGTTGGAATGGCCATTTTTTAAATTTCTGGCTTTATGTATAAAATGATAAAATCTTATTTTTAAGTCAATGGTTTTGAATTAATTTGTGTCTAAATAGTTCATAGCGTTGAGTTAAAAGTAATTTATCAAAAGTGTTCCAACTTTCACTCATATTAATAAGTGATAACATTTCGTACAAACTTCAAACATCACCTTTCCAGTTTCCTTTCTAAAAATCGGTCTCAGAGAGTAATAAGTTCCTTACTAGGAAAATGCAAAAGTTGTTAGACGAGTGAGTGAGTTATGTGTTGAGTACCCGGTAACATTCCCTTTCCTCCCCCTTACTAAGGCTGGATCCAGCATGGGTCTTTCCTCCCTAGGCTAGAGTGGCGCATTATGGCCTTACATTTGACTCCCCCCTTATTATACCAACAAAACTCAAAACCCTATTATTTATATATTATACATTAATCAACTTAAATGCAAGTGTTCTCGCCCTCGGCTACTCAACACATGACTCGCTCACTCCTCTATCAACAACTTTGGCGCTTTCCTAGTCTAGTTGGCTAAGGAGCCTTTATACCCGGAATATGGGAGACCCGGATTCAAACCACGGACGAGATATTTTTTTTAATTTCTGGATTGTACTAAAAAATTATAGAACATATTTTAAATTGCATATACAGTACTATGGAAAACAGCCAGTATGAAATAGTGTATGTGTAAAGATTGCAAGCTTTACTCAATCTCCCAGCCGAATGTTGGGGAACCTTCAGCGTGCAAAATTCGGCACACCTTGGTCACCGCCTGACATTCTAAAAATGATTTGATACAAATTTTTTTTCAAGAACAAAGGATTGTCGTTAAATTACATCGTACAAATTTCAGACTATATTTTCAACTTATTATTTCTTGCGAGTTTTAAATGCAATGGATTTTGCTCAAAATATTAACTGCACGCTAAAGTCTTGCAAGGAATGTCTGTTTGAAATTTCAGCTCAATCTGTTTGGGCCGTTCTGGAGCGAACTCACTCATTCACAGACAAAAACACAGATCGTGAACCGTTTTGAGTTGAATTGTACACTTCTGTCGCTGTGCTCCCTCGTCTAATAAAGATAATATTTTGTGGGAACTTGGAACAAATATAACAGTACAGTAGGCAGCTATTTCAAAAGTTCTTAGTGCTTTTTTTATCTAGGTGAATTCAACTACATGCTCAATCAATTTGCATAGGTACCCATCTACTTTCACACTTTATCGTTCAGTTATTCCGAGTTTGGAAAGGTAGGCCTACCCACACTTTTTGAAGTGCCTTATTTTGAAGAACTTGCTCAAGACTGCAAATACATAATATTAATTAATTTAATACATATTTTAAAATATTGTTAAATGGTATTTTTTACACATGAAAATTCCAATTAAAAAAGGAAAGAAGGTTAACTTAGTAAAATGTTGAACATGTGTTGTATAGTAATAAAGTTTGTACCTTTTTATGTGGCTTTAATCAACAATAGCATAATACACTGTCTAAATCAAAGTTAAAACATATTATTTCTTTAAAACCAACCATTAGATCATAATCCACCTCTATTTCCTGTCCATACCAGAGTTCTCATGCCAAATTCACAAGTTTTGCCGACGTATTGGATGCATGTGTTGATTCCACAGCTGACTGTTCTTTGATTTAAATCATACGGACAGAGGTCTGTACCGTAATGCTCCTGGTTACAAAATTGAAAATCACCCGAAACTAGTGGCATTGAAAGAACAATATTGGATGATTTTGCCGATACCAACAGTACTATCTATTGAACAAAAACAAAAATCTAGTATTGTTATATTTGTGGTGCATGCCATTGCCAAATGGCATTACCATCTGCTTCATGTATATTTATTTATTTGTGGCCACATTACAATTACAATTATATAAACATGAATGTACGTTCGAGAGAATGATTGTGCGAGTGTTAAACATGAATTGTATGTGCGTGCTTGAACAACTAAAGACAATAGTGAAGAATGTCATTTCTTTAGCAATTTCGAAAGTGATGAATATTACTATTGTAATATTTTATAATGGGTTTACTTTAAACGACTCGTGTTTTGTATTATAGGTATTTATTTCTCTATCAAGAAATTCAGCAGCCACCATCACTTTTTTAAGGTAAGCTGTTGGATCCTATCTCACACCAATATAATATTATTATATGTTCAGTGTTTTTTATATTAAAATTCACATCTGTTGATCGAAAAAACATTTATGATATCGATCGTGCTATAAGCCTATGAAAGTGTTCATGTCCAAATTACAAGCATGAACTTGAATCAGCTTCCCTTATTG
The DNA here is from genome assembly GCA_024449915.1 of Sweltsa coloradensis. Lineage (NCBI taxonomy): Eukaryota > Metazoa > Arthropoda > Insecta > Plecoptera > Chloroperlidae > Sweltsa > Sweltsa coloradensis. The sequence goes on from JAMZAV010004198.1 coordinate 4,270, forward strand.
CATGGGGTCAAATGTCATGTTTTAAGAATTTAGAACTTATAATTTGTAGGGAATTCTCAATAAATAGGCATCGGAATTGGTTAATAGAAAAAGTGGCAGCTCGTGCACAAGACCACAGTCCTACAAGTAGGACCTACCAAAGCCCGATGCTTGTATTTCCTGAAGATTTAAAATTTTAATGGGTTCGGGAAGGATTTGTGGTTGTCTAAAAGTCTTGTTACACTATCAACATGTTGACGCAACATGTTGACTCAACTTGTTGACCAGATGTAGATAGCATTGAAATGTGATGCTGCTGTCACACACTGAAATATGTTGACTCAACATTGACGACCACGGCAATATGTTGACAAGAAGTTGAACAATTCAACTTTGAGAAATGTTGACCAGATGTTGACGACGTTCAACCAATGGCTGACCGATATTTTGTCACGTGATCATTTTGTTTAGTTGATCCATGGTGTGGGCTATTATAAAGCAAATTTTGTGGGAAAGAAAGACTTATTTATGCGAGTAATTTACACTGAAAAGTTATAAAATCGTACCGTTTCAGATAAGACACAGACAATAATGATGGGTGAGTAAAAATGGTAAAAAAGTTTTCCCAAACGAGACTCGAACCGGGGACCCTTTGCGTGGTAGCCGAGCGCTCTCACCGTTGAGCCAGCAGCGAACTGGAATCCTGCGCCGCTTAGAGTGGTACTCATTAGCCCATCAGATACACACGCAGACTCAGATGAACATAAAAGCTTCGGGATGGCAATTACGACACTTTTAACTCTTACTTTTTTAATGTTATTCACAGCTGTATACGGCATATGTACGTAATTACTATCTTTTTTGGTATGAAACAGTTTCGAAGTGGCAGTTCTCTCGACGGAATGTTCCAAATGTCCGTCAACAGTTGATGGAGGTGACACACACAGAGTGTAGTCTTGTCAACAAGTTGAGCCAACAAGTTGTATCAACATGTTGATAGTGTAACAAGACTTTAACAAAGTACATAAACTACATATTTTCATAATACCTATTATTGATTTTTAGTTTTATTTATTTATTAATGAGGTACAACTGTATAAATACATAAAGAAGGCACATAATGTTATTTCTTTATTTAAAAGGCAGTGAGTTACATTATGAAAAAAAATCATTTGTTTTTATAATGAATGACATTTAGCCATGTAATTTGTTCTAGTTTTATGAAATGTGAGAGTTTAGTCTTGATCATAATAATGAAGTAACGTTTCGTTTCTGATAAGTGTATCAAGTAGGCCTACAGTAAATTCTAATACCACCATGCAAAACGGCAAGTATAGTGAAGTGGCAAACCGTAGACAACTCACTGGGCTGGAACACTCGTCGAGCTCTACAACCAACAAAGATGATCTCTCCACAGTTTCAACGGCGAGTGAAAGTTCCTCCGTGAGCAGCATCCGTGCCAACTCCCGGCTGTGTCTGAACTTCAGCGACAACAAACACCCCAGCGAGACGGCGAAGTGTCGCTCGTTCTGGCAATACCTCGCGACGAGACCGGAGCTCGAGGGGTTGCGTCGCAAGGGGGTTGGAGAGGAACGGACCGTCGTGGTTCCATACGGAGCGGCCAACGATCGCGCCCACCCCTGGCTACACGCGCTGTTGAAGTTACAGGAAGGACACCTACCCCGCACGGCACTGGCAAACCTCCCGGACCAACGAGACGCGGAACCGCCCGGTGTCTTGGCGTACCTCGTCGAGAACACGGTCTCCACCGACATAGAGGAGTTTGAGAACGCACTGGCGGCTCGGGAGGCGCAGAGAGATCCCAACCAGACGGTGCTCGGGTACAAAACCAAACAACCCCCGTCGCAGATTCTCTACTAGTCTTGAAACACAAGACCGTCCGCTATTGTGGAGAGTAACAACTTTCACACAAAAGAGTTATAAGGTGATAACAGGTTTTGTGCTGACCTAATTCGCAGCTTCGAAGCAGTCGCGACAACCCTGCTGTAAGCAAGACAGTTTAATGTCAATCTGCTTCTTTTTGTTACTTCTGGTAAATAATAAAACTTTTTTCTACTGTGTAACATTGAGGTTGTTACATTAATATGGACTGGCTATTTAACTGTACACTACTGATAAAACTGCTAAGTGATGCAGAGGCTACCTCACTTCGAGCGACTTGGCGCCAAGTGTAGGATTGTGTATGGGATTATACTCTATTGGGGTAATTCCGTTACCAAGGTTTGTAATTCCGTTACCGAAAATAAATACCTTATAGGCCTAACAGTTTAATTAAATATCTACCAAAATGCCCAATATCCTTACAGATTTTCAATAATTTGCATTAGCCTACATCATCATTAAAAGTTAGATTAAACCACATGCAAGCATTATTTAAAATGTGTAATTTGCTGGGGTAATTCCGTTACCAGGGGTCGTAATTCCGTTACCAAATATAAATACAGTTTAAATGTAGTAATTTAGTTATTTTTAATGAAGGTAGGGCTACCATATGTTATTTATGTTTAGTACTATGCTTCTAGATGTTGTAGAAGCTGCAAAATATATATTTTATTGCACCATTCACAGGTAATCAACAATTAGTACTAACTAAACCAGTATCACATAGCACTTCCAGCGTAATTCCGTTACCAGTCAAAAACCTGCCTGAAAACTCATTTAAAATAATTTTAAAATAAAATTAACTTGTGCTAAATTGAGTTCAATTGAAGTCCTATATAAGTCAGTTCATAGAACAGACTTGAGAATTTACAAAAGGTTCTAAAAAATGCAAAAATTGGCCACATAAGAGAAATCATAACAACTACAGACAATAAATCAAAATCTATATGGAACGTAATAAATACAGAAATAAATCGTAAACCGAAAAAGCGCCATGAAAATATAACTTTACTCAATAACAAAAACTCATTAATAAATGACGCCTTTGAAATTGCCACTACCTTCAATAAGTACTTCACGACGGAAGCATCTCTATTAACAAATACATAACTTGGCCTACTTGCGGAAACAATAAAAACCACAATTTTCAAACTACCTAACAAAGAAAAAACAAAAGCCCAAGTAACTCCCTTTACTTTTATGAAACAACCCCAAATGAAATTAAAGATATAGTACTAAAACTAAAGCCTAAATACTCTACGGGAATCGATGATTTGTCAATTATGGTATTCAAAAGATGTATCAATGAATTAGCTGAACCATTATCTGACATTTTCAATACTTGCCTGGAGGACGGTGTCTTTCCCCAAGCATTGAAAATATCAAAATAATCCCTATATTCAAAAAAGAAAATAAACATATAACCAGTAACTACAGACCAATATCCATTCTTCCAGCAGCTTCAAAAATATTAGAAACCATAATATACACACGAATGGTCTCATTTTTTGACGAGTTTAATACCATAACAGAGAGGCAAAATGGATTTAGACAAGGCAAATCAACAAGCGACACAATCAGTAGATTTCTTAAAACTGTTGTCGGAGCAGTAGACCTAAATTTACCCACATTGGGTATATTCTGCGACCTCACAAAAGCGTTTGATTGTGTTGACCATACAATACTACTAGCCAAACTAGAGTACTATGGCATACGTGGGAATGGTCTAAAGCTTATAACTTCTTACCTGACTGACCGACTGCAATGCGTCGAAATAACTGAACTAAAAGACAACAAACTTACAAAGACTAGATTGACTATGAAAAAGTAATTTGTGGCGTTCCACAAGGATCAATTCTTGGCCCACTATTTTTTATCATCTTTGTTAATGATCTACCTGATAACATCGAGGATGCAGAGCTTTTTGCAGATGACTTCACTACAAGTATTACCGCTAATGAGACAATACAACTTCAAGAGAAGGCAGATAAAAGAATTACCGAATCCACCGAATGGTTTACGGTGAACAAACAACTGCTAAAATCATCAAAAACCAAATTTATTCAATTCCATTCATTCCAAAAAAACAAATCACTCAACCAAATACCTTGCATTACAAATTCACATGATAAATCCACAGTAGAATCATCTACACAAGCAAAATTATTGGGAATAACAATAGATAACAACTTAACCTGGCATGCCCACATCAACACCCCAATACCAAAACTCAGCTCAGCTTGTTTTGCAATTAAGAGCATCAAACAAATAAGCAACATATCAACTGCTAAAATATGTTACTTTTCTCTATTTGAATCGCACTTGAGATATGGAATCGAATTTTGGGGAATATCGACTCATATCGACAAGGTATTCATCACGCAAAAACGAGCAATCAGGGCATTATGTACCCTTAAGCCGACGGAGCATTGCAAACCCTACTTTATTACACTAAACATTCTTACAGTAACATGCCTTTACATTCTCAAGCCAATTTTAGTCATAAGAAAAACATCCACACTCTCACAGTCAACAGTGGCATACACACCCACAACACAAGGAACAAAAATAACCTCCATCTTAACAATATCGTACAAACCTAGGTCAAAAAAACTCTGATTATTTGAATAAAACTCTATTCAATAAACTCCCCAATCAATAAAAAACATAACAGAACACATCAAATTCAAAAATGAACTAACTAAATTCCTAATACAAAAGGCATACTACAGCATAAAAGACTTTATGACAGACAGAACTACCTAAAAATTGCTATATTTTATTATTTGTAGGAGGTACCATATAATAGGCTATAGGCCTATACTATTTTGTAAAATACCTATATTATATTATATTAATACTTATGTAACAACTAGTCTATGTTTAGCAAAAATGGACTACACGGTGAAAACTGTTATAAACTTTAACTGTACTTTGTATTGTTATTTGTTGTCCAAATAAATAAATAAATAAATAAATAAAGGTTACCTAATTTGAAATATTTTCTTTTGAATGTGTTGTTAGCTCTATGAAATGTAATTCCGTTACAGTGGAATTGCCAATGAGACGTTCTAATCTAATTCTAATTAATCTAATTATATGATAAATATCAAGTTCACAATGATTTTGAAAACACTATAATTCTAAATTTTACTAAAATTTAGGTTATAGGTTATACTATTTTATTTGGTCTTTGAAGAGAAGAACAAGAATGTTGATTTGTAAAATTACTAAGCACTAATTTTGATGACTCAAAATTCTCCAAAATGCTTAAACCCGAGAGTAGTCGCGCCCGGTCCTTTAGACCGCATTATTTATAATGGGCTAAAAACGTTAGGATGACGTTTTGATTACCAATATAAGATAATTTATCATATATGTGACAGCATACATGGTTATATTAATCAATTATCATTCAATAATCAATAAATAATCAATCAATAATCAATCAAACACAGAATGTTGCAAACCTACAAAAAGGTATACAAATATGTTTTGAAACACCCTGTAGTTCGAATTATTAGTAAACCAAGACAGTAATATTATGCCAACACTGTATGTTGAAGAATAATCAACCTACAATAACAAAATACATGTCTCATAATAGTGATTGAGTATGCATATTTTTGCCTCCCTTAGTAGTCGCGCAGCGGTCCAAAAGACCAATCAACCGAACAGGACCTCTTATCTTAGATGAAGTTCTGCAGAACACTGAATCGCGTATTGCACATTGGCTTCACAAATCTATTTTGGGAAGGTAGGCGGAACTAGACAAGCCACGCATGCGCGCTGTACAAATACCAACTGTTGAAAAAAAAAGTCGGTCTAAAAGACCACACGCGACTACTCTCGGGTTAAACTGAGTATAGTGTTGCTAAACATGTAGGTTGAAAATTCTGCTTACACCCATCTCTTCCACTAATATTTGACAAATAAATTTCCCTATCATAACATATTTTCTATTTTCAACTTTTAAGAGTCAATATCAATCATCATTCTTCAGTCAATAGATGTCAACATTATCAATCACAATCAATCAAGAAATGCAAACTTACTTTTTTAAATTTGATTTTTTTTTTTAGATTTTTATTTGGATTAAGGACGCGTCAACCGTTAGGTCATAATGCACCACTCTAGCCTAAGGGGGGTGGGGAGGAGGGGCCCATGCTGGTCAGAACCAGCCACGGGTAAGGGGAGGAAGGGGGGTTTCTCACGTCGCGGTCGTCATCGTATTTGTCATCGTTCGTTGTGTCATTGTCATCGTCGTCGGGGAGGTCGTCAAGGGAAGGGGGAGGTGTCCCCGACGACGATTGCCAGAGCTCGCCTCTAGTTTCGGGGAGTAAAACACTCCCTAACATACTAGCTGATGTTTGCGAGGTGGACTTTTTCTCTTAAATCGCCTTGTACGATTAGCAGAGCCATGCTCTGGGCCAATTCTACCCAGATCAATTTTTGGCAAAGTGCTACATTGATGGCAGGTGCTCACCTGATAAATCCTGATAATTTATCATTATAGGCCTCCTGATGTGTCTGAATTTGGCAGAGGTATTTGATACCTAGAAAAATGAGCGTGCTTGCTTCCCACATACCGGTATTGTCTAGAAAACCAACAAACAGAAACATTCTAAATTTTAGATTTTACAAAATCTAATTTTGCAATTTGGTTGGGAAACACTCCCGTAGGCAGACTAGTTATATTTAACCCAATCCAGAAATTTAAAAAATCCTATTTAACTCTGGATTGAACCTGGGATCCTGCTTGCTTGGGGGACCTCTAAATCTATAATTCAGATCCATATGCTAATTTTTAAGTTCCTAGCTCGATGGTCTAGTTAGTGGTTAAGAAACATACGTCAGTCCGGCAAGCGGGAAACCCGGATTCGATCCCCGGTCAGTTGGATTTATTATTACTTTTATAATCATAAAATTCGTGGTATTGGAAACTACCCAAGAGTTAAATATGAGACTCCTCTTTGGTCTCTAGGTAAGAGTGCGGCACAATCGCCTAATGGTTGATGTGCCCTTCAAACCAAAAAGGCAATTTTTTTAAAAAAATTACAAATTTATTTCAATAGCATAAGCCTTGATTAGGGAAGAAGTGACGGCACAACGTGTTGATAAGCTCGGAGAACTGCGAGCTAACGTTCGTATGTCACTCATTGTCATATAGTATCACATATTTAAAACAATATGTCGCGATAAATTAATTATACATTTTCACACTTTCGTGCAGTATTCCGCACGATTGACGGAATATATTGAAACCATTCCTAATGATAATAAATATACAATTACAGAATAAAACCATAATTTTCCAAGATGTTAAAAAAAAAACAATAAGCAAAGACATCTGTTGTTAGTCTTTTGTCATTGTTTGTCCGAAATCTGCAATAAGTTCCACCGATATCCGACAGGTAACGTCGTATTCCAGGCTAGCGATATTGCCAACTAGAATATAATAACATATAATTTACAATACTTCAAATGGTTGATTTATTAGAGAACCTGTGGCTTTGTGCATTTGTCCTTCATCTTAATTTATTTGTTTTGAAGAGTTGCTAGCAGCCTCTCCAAGAACAATTAATTAAATGGTGTTTTGTTTTCCATTGGCCGCACTCGTGTCACTGAAACTATTGACGGTGCATTAGGAACGAGTGCTGCACTGAGCCGCACTGGTTCGGAGGTCAGTGCAACAGAGTTGGTGCAATACGGCGGCTATTGACTTGCGTGATTTGATTTGACGCCATGTTATTTTTGACAAGTTGTGTTCCAATGGGGATTAAATAAATAAAAGTAAATAAATAAATTTGTGTTTACTATTTAGAGTTTACCCACTCAGTCATATAACCAATTCTCAGTGGGGGACAGAAAACCAAAGCGACCAACCTTGTAGGCCCCGACACAATCGACGAGTGAGCGATAACCAACCAAAGATTGATATTTTTTTTTTAATAGGAAATATAGCAATCAGTGGTATGGACAGTGCAAACACCCGTGGATCAACGCCAGAATCAACAAGGCTGATTTAGAATAACTTTCTCATCAGCTCATCATAAGTTAAAAAACTTCTGACTTTAACGGGTATCGAACCCTTAACCTTCTGCGTTGGAAGCAGACGCTAACCACAAGACCAACGAGCCAGACTGCACGAGTGCAATGACGTTTTAGTGTGAACTGCGTGGACACAGTGCATGCAATGGAAAACGCCATAAGAACCCAATGCAGCCAGTAGGCCTACTGTCACCAGGATGTATCATCGTCCCCATTGACCATAGCCACAGCTACATTAGTCTAACTACATCGAGTTGTAGTATGTATGGAAGACACGAAACACAAAGAATAACTTGTTTAGTGGCCTATTAGTAAGTATAGGGAGTAAGGACAAAGTAGAAGGCTACAAAAGATGTTAATTTATTTTTATATTTAAAATAATTTATTAAAATATTTAAGTTGAGTTCAGCTACCGATACAAAATTAAATTAAAAATACCCAATTAACATTGGCAATGTGAATCAATCAATACATACCTAGTTAATGAATGATCTTCAGCTGAGAATATAAAGATTGGAGATATTATCAATTGTCGTAAAAATATATAATTAGTAGGTACTACATTGAAAACAAAATCATAAAACAAAAAATCGGTAAGTTGACGCATAATATAAAGAATTTATCCCCGCCCCTCTTCCTTCCTTGATTATTGAGTAGATATCAAATAAAATACACTGTAAGCTACATCACTACATGTACACCGGTAGTCTTCCCTCAAGTCAAAGTACGTAGGCGCCAATATCATTCTATTCTCTTTAACATATTAGGTCCATCACTAGTTAGTGCTACAAAGATATTTTAAATAAAAATAAAGCTAGAGTACATACAGTTTGAAGTAATTTTTTAGTTCCTCAAATGGGACTAGTCCATTTAAATGTGTTTGTGCATTGATGTTACCCAGGTCCCAAAATTGTGTTTTTGAATGAATTATTAGTACGTTGTTTTAGTGTGAAATTCACTGTTGTTCAAACTTAAAACATATCCCAAGTAAAAAAATTAAACAATAGTTTTAAGGTTTTTAACTTATGCCTTAATCATTAAGTCTGACATTATTTTGTGTTTCTTAATTCTTAGTAGGCCTATCTAATTCATCATGAAAATAAAATATATTACATACACATGTAGCTTAGAGTTAAAACATAAAAGTCAATAGATAGGCCTACTTTACAACAAGCTCCTACGAGACATAAATATTAGGTACTATGGCAAACCTCATGTTATCACAAAAACAGTTTAATTGGTTGTTAAATTGTTATACCATATTTTTGTTTGGCATTAGGGCCTATGAGTTATGACTTATGACATAACTTACAAAATGAATAAATGCAAGAAATAGGTACCGGGTAATTCAAATTTTACATATGAATTCTTTGTCAATGGGTACATTAAGAAAAAACTATAGTGGCAACTCACTTGTGCACTATGTAGGAGTTGGTACAAAACATTTTTCTAATCAAATGTGAACCATAATTGTAAGTGGTTGTTAATTAACCAAAAGCAAATGCAGAAGGAATGGCCGTTGCAAATTTTTGGAATCGTGTTTAACCGGACACGGAAAGTAAGTAGCCTATTAACCACTTTCTTAAATGGTTGTGACACGTGACTTATGTACGACCCTTTAGATCTAAAGAACTGACAGCTTGTTCAGACTTTTAAGTTCTAATTAGAATCTAATTTGGTCCCATATTGCGTGAGAGCTTCTATTGATCCATACTCTGAAAATTGGTTTTACCAAATATAAAGTTGAAAGTGGGGTGGGGTAGGGGGTCTCGACTTTAAGCCTACCCTACCCTACCTTGCAACATCGAGAGAATATAACTGCAGCTTCAGGATTAAGCCATTGATAACTTCAATGTGAAGTGCAATTTTGCTTCAAAAATCAAAATACCTGTAAGGCTAACAGCACAGGCTACGATTGATGGGAAAGACGAGAAGCAGTTGTGAAAGTTGGCATAATCGTCAACATTGTGATTTCAGTTTCCCCGTGTTGCCGTCAATCATCGGCCTACATCAGCCTTTATTTAGGCTTTAGAGGCTATCATAATGCGGTATGCCGAAGCTACCAGGGCTACACTAAGAATAAGACAGCCTATAAGCTAAGGGACTCAACTTGAAATTAACCAACAGGAATTGAGGCACATTCATTTTCAATATCGATTTTACTTGCATGACATTCCCAACAAATAGTTACCTAGCCATTTCCATAATCAATTAAACAGTTGATGTTAGCCTAAGTAACTATAAAATACATAAATACGTAAACTAGGTACCTACCGGTACCGTAATTAATTAATTCGTATAAAATTAGAGTCTAGTCAGTCTACCCACTCAGTCACAACTGATTTTCAGTGGGGGACATTGGAATTTAATGTAAAGTAGACTAACCAGCCTGTAGGCGCCGACACCATCAGTGCAATGTTGTTTCAATCCTACAGACTACCCCATCCCTCAACTCAAAGTGTTTAAAATATTTTTAGTACCGAGCTGGTTGGCGAGTGGTGACAATACTAAAAAAAAGAAGGTAAAAACATAATTTTATTTTCTGCCCGACATCATAGGCGCTACTTATTTTTTCCAGTTTAGTATTGGGAACCGTGCATTAAAATTTAACTATTGCCACAGGCCTATCTATACTATTTCACAATCAAAAGTCACCGGTAAATTAAAAATCAAGCAAGGTCTAGGCCTACTACAGTCTAGGCCTTAAGATTTCTTATTTAGGCAGGCCATCTATTTTAGAAATTGAACAACATCCATGTAAAGTAAACCATTAATCTTTGCAGAATAGTCCCACAGTAAAAAAATAAGGTTACCATCTAGGCCTATAAATAATCGAAGTGGCTATTTAACCGTAGGCTACGGACAAATTAACAATAACAAATCGTCCGTAGCAAAAACGAAGATCTACGAAGATCTGCGGAAATAACCGAAGGCCGTACGATACCACCTAACTAGGCCAATAGCGTCAAATATCACAGTGCATTGTGGCAGAGTGGTAGCGCGTCCGAATTCTATGCGAAAGGTCGGCGGTTCAAATTTTCGTTTGGTCGTTTTTTTTTTACCATTCTATTTGGGTCCATGTTTTTTCTGCAAATGATTTCACTACATTCGGCTCCGTCGCAAACACAATTCTAGATGATAGAAGCGTTTAAAAAGTGCTAAGCCTAGGCCTATTTTAAGGAAAAGCCTTATCTCTAGGCCTACACCTCGACGTGTAGGTAGGTAGCCTAAAAAGGACTTTTGTTTAAAATAGAAACGTTAAAGGTCTTGGAAGGTTTTTTGTTGTTAATAAAACAGCAAAAAAGGATGACGACAACCGAAAAAGGACTTTCGTTTAAAATAGCGATGTTAAAGGTCTTGATGTTTTTTTGTTGTTACTAAAACAGCAAAAAAAGGACGACACTTTTATTACGGCCTAAAGTCCACGGCTAAAATAGCATGCTTAAATTTACCGTAGTACAGTCTACGTTTAAATTGTATAACAAAATTTTTCCGTAGCTACCGTTAAATAGCCACAGCCATAAATAATGCTAAGGGCTGAATGCACAGCAGTCACTTACAAACCAACTGCTACTATGAGTCAACTAAGTGACATAGACCCATGTTATTTTCCATAACACGTATGAATGCTCGATCACTTACTTTGTGGCAGTGGGCGTCGAGTGATTGCTGTGCACCCAGTCCCAAGTCTGCCTCATGCACGAGTGAAATAAAATATTTTATTACGGACCGTAGGCCCTAAGCTTATTACCTAGCTATTGCCTTTGGCAAAACAATTACCGGTAGGTCTACACTTAACCATAGTTCATTTAAAATTCAAACTAACCAATTCTAAAAGGCCTCTAGGGCTAAATAAAATAGCCGTAATTTAGTTCCGTTGATGTAACCTTCCTGTCTTGGGTAGGCCTCAGGTAAATAAAGGTTTGATAGTTGATAAATATTTAAAATCAATTTACCTATCGGCATGGCATTCCCATCCTATTCGGCAGATTGTACCTCCTTATTTATTAAAACAAACTTAGCTAGGCTAGTAGTTGGATTTAATTTGAATAGGCCCTCAAGTTATTATTCAGACACCTGTCTGTCTGTATTGTCTATGGAGTCGGGCCCACATTCAGGCTAACTCCCATGACATGTCTGTGTTTAATTCAACTTTCGTATTCTACAATGCTGTCTTCGGTAGGATCATCAATCATACTGTCTAGGACGTTTTGCAAGGTGTTAAATTTTGAATCCATTTGAACAATTTTATCATTTTGCAATTTTTGTTGTTGTACGATTCCTTCGATTGTCGACTTCAGCAAGGAAACTTGTTGGACCAATGATTCGACAACTTTAACAAGGTCGGCGCCAGATTCAACGTGTCCTGCTAAAATACCACTGTCGCTACCGTGGTCTGCACTAGTCGCACATTCGTTTGAGGAAGTTAAAGGATTGGCAATGACTGTGTGTATGGAATGTGGTTTCGGCTTACCGCTCTTCGATGTTTTACGAGCCATACGAGCCGAATTCTGACCGTTTTCATGAATGTTTTCATCGCCACCAGCTTCATCGTCAGTTTCATTGTCGAGAGTAACACATTCCGGGGAGTCGACGTTTGTAACATCAATATCGGGAGAACTGGAACTGGAACCGATGACAGTCCTTCCAGTGTCTCCTTGACCTAGTATGGGCCCATCAAATTCCAGCTGTGATTCTCTAATGTTTGCATTAGCTTTCCCTGGTGGGTCCTTCAGTATTTCTTCGCGGTCAAAGTTTGAACGCCATACCAAAATTTTCTGGTCAGCTCCACCAGATGCAAAGTATTCTCCATTGCTGGAAAATGTGACTGCTGTGATAGGCCCCTCATGACCCTGGATGGTAAAGATCGGTCGACCCTCTAATAGATCCATAACCTTCATAGTAGAATCTTGGGATGCCGTTATCATGAAGTTACCACAAGGATGAAATGCAATTTGATTAACCTGGCCACTGTGACTGTTATAATGTTGCAGTAACTTGAACGTACGGACATCGTACACTTTAACAACGTTATTCGTCATGGCTGTTCCAATGCAGGTGCCGGTCGGGTGGAAAACTACTTGGACCGCACATCCTTTTGTTTCCGGAAAGGTGTGTACACATTGAGTACTCTGGACGTCAAACAGCTTTATCATTTTATCATCAGCACAACTGGCGATAATACGACCTTCAGGCGAAAAATTTGCACAGCGAACCCAGTTAGTGTGTCCGGTGAAGGATGAGATAAACTTTCGTCGTGCAACAGACCACAACTTAACCGTTTTATCATCAGAGGACGTTACCAGATTTTGCCCGTCTGGTGAAAAGTTAACGGAACGTACGGCAGCCGTGTGTGCTTTTATATCAGCAGTTTCTCCTTGAACGTTTGGAACCCACAAACGAACTGTACGATCTTTGGATGCTGACGCTACAAGATTCGCAGTTGGCGAGAAGGATATATCCATAACAGCATCTTTGTGACCCATAAAACGAAATGCGCGGGTGGTTTGGCGGAAATTCCAGATCATAAGGTTGTTATCAAGGCTGCTAGATGCTAGTTGTTTCTGGGACGGGTTGAAAGCAAGGGCCGTAATGGACCCTTTATGACCCCTAAAATGTCTCTCCAGAGTTGGGTCATCTCCATTGGACATCTTGGCTTCTCAGTGTGTTAGGCTAGCTATGCCTAACTAACCTGTCAAAAAACACATCTATCAATACATGATAACGCATAATATAGGCCCTACCTTTAGACCAAAAAAACAACCCATGGATTGTGGTAGGCCTACGCCCAGCCACGTAAACTTATAACACTGGGCACTACGCGCCTCATTAAAGAGCCCTCCTAGGGCCTAGGCTAGGTCTAGTGTACAGTAGGGCTAGGCAGAGGCTAGGGCCTATGAAATATTAATTTGTAAAGGGGCTAGGCTAGGCCTAGGCCACACATAGGAATAGGCCTAGGGCCTATTCCATACACAAAGAAAGACAAAGCTCTAGCCCAACATTATGCTTACCTAGGGCCTATACAAAGCCTACGTGCGGGCCTAACCTCAACGCAAGCCATAGTCTATTGGATACACAAAGACCTAGGGCTGAAGCTTTGAAAGGGAATTAGATACCTACTCTTACACAAAGGTTCGATAGGCTACACACAGGCTGAAGACCGCCGATCGTCCTAGGCCTAGGCCTAGGCTAGCTATTATCCAATGCGGTAAAACAATGAAAAAATTAATGCTATAAACTTACGATGATGTATAGTAGTATCTATTATCTTATATCTTGACAAACTCTGACCAGAAACCCTGTTAGTCCGTTTAATAGTCGGTTTAAAGGATAAAATGATAAAATTCCACAGGCGGCCTTACCGACAAAGAAAATTCAAGTTTGACAGTTTGATAATACCTAATTCTCATTCTCATTGGCTAATTTTAAAAGGGAGTACGCACGTACACCAACTTAACTTGAGTCTGCGTGAAATCCAGTAGGCCTAGGACACATGCAATGGCCTAGCAATAGTTTTTGTTAGAAACTTGGTGCACTGCCTTTGTTGGAGATAAGTAAGAACCAATCAGCGAGCTGGAATAACCCGGCAGGTCGGAACCACGTGGTCGGAACAGCTGTCAGGTGGCATGAACAGTTTCTCGAGTACTTTGGACGGCGACAACAGCCTATCTCCCGAGCACTCTGAAATCCTACCTACTTGTAGTTCAGTACATGTGAATGGTGCAGGTATCGTTAATTAGTTTAGATCTTTATTTGTAAAATCATCATTTAGCTCCTAAGTAATAGTAGTAGGCCTGGGCCTATAACTATTTGTATCATTATTATCCGAAACACGCATCCCCTTAGGTCATGAGTGACCAAGGGGCGTGTTCGTGTTTGACGGTGGGAGGGGCAATCCCTAAACCTGACAGCTCATTCATTCCTTCAACCAACTCGACCCAATCGAATACTTTAACCCAATTACCTACTAACAATACACCACGAGAAATATATAATGAAACTGAACAGGCAGTACAGAATTTGATTAATTTCCCAAACAATGATTACACCCCCACCAGGCAATTTAGGCACTCTTGTCGCTAAGCGGGTCCAACTTTCAACCACACTTTTTCCAAAAAAATCAATGGAAACAACTTCAAATTAGAAATAAGTTAATATTAAGCATTGATTAAAGAAAGGCTTCTTTATCAATGTATTAAGTAAATTTTAGTGAGTAATTAATAGTAACACTCTCGAATTACACAATAATGTCAAATAATTTACATTATTGAACATGAAAGTCGTCTCACTCTGATCAACCGCCATTTTGGATTTTTGGTTGTTATTGTCATTTATTTAGTAGGTGTACCAAAACCCTTTTTGCGATGGTTATTTTATAAGTAAACAATTAAATAGTCGAATAGCACGGGGGTTTGGGGGGGGAGCCCCCGACGGGGTCCAGGGCGGAGCCCCGGCGGGGGGGGGGGGGCTGGCCCCCCAGAACAGAATGAGGTACAAACAAAAAAACACGACAGGGACCGCAGACAAAAAGTAAGTTTTTGGTGTGTTTTGGTTGGTACGGTGGAGAATGGGAGACTTTGCCAAAATGGCCGCCGTGATCAACTAATAACAGTGCAATTAGTCTGTGAGTAATATTGTGTTCACCTATGTAATTGTTAATTTTGCAAAGTGGTGATTAATTTAAAAAATTGTTAAAATTGAATTTTTACACATTTATTTCTAATTTGTAGTGGTTTTCCCTTGATTTTATTGGGGGAAAAGTGTGGTTGAAAGTTGGGCCCGCTTAGCGACAAGAGTTCCGCAAATTTTTAATCATCTAATAAACCCGGAAACGAATCTAAGCCTAGCCCCAGAACCGTTCCAAATTCCTGCTATACAATCTGAAGAGGTAGTCAGGACCTCTCCTCACGTAAGGCCAAAGGACAAAAGAGCCTACGGCTCATAATAAGCCCAAAGAAAGGCAGAGCTATCACAAAAAAATCTTCCACTCCAAGGTCAAGCAGACAAAAAGTTTGTTAATCCAAGAGGATGGAAGCAACAAAAGATAAACAAAATTCGCGAAAAGACAGGGCGTATAAACACACGACTAGAACAGCAGAAATTTCCTTACTTTCCAGAAAACCCATCCAGACAAACGAATAACAAGGGACTTGAGAGAGAGACAGGGGAAGAAGGTCTTTCAGCCTCTCCCGGCAAGGCCAACAACTCCAATAAAATGGAGATCCAAGAACAGACTCCCCCAACCTACAATCAGAGCAAAAACCAACAAACAAACCAACAATTTCAACGCAGATCCCTTCCCAAAACATACCAGTACAACCCATCCGATCTAGGTCCGTTCAAAATATATGCAGAAAAATAGCCATCGGAGGGGAGGAGGTAAAAAACTATCGACCCTATACTGATTGGCAAAATCCTTCACAAAAACTACAACACAATAATAACAATAAAAAGAACCGGCAAAAACAAAGTAGAAATTGTAGTGAGGTCCGCCCTAGAGGCAAATAAAATTCCTGAAGATCGATCACTCAAAGCACTAAATTTTAACAGTTATATACCAGGACACCTTACACAACGGAAAGGGATTATAAAAGGGATCGATTTGTCTATCACAGAGGAGGAGGCCTTACAGGAAATGGAAGCAACAGGAGATATTAAAATTATTGAGGTCGAAAGGATAACCAGAAGAAACCCATCCCACCCAGACAAAAGATTACCCATCAGATGCCTAACAATCACTTTTGCAGGTCAAAAACTTCCAGACAGAGTTTATCTTTACCATAACGCCATCCCCGTTGAACCTTATGTGTTCCCGGTCATTTATTGCGGCAACTGCCTTCGCTTTGGCCACAAAACAATCAATGCAAAAGCGTCATCAGATGTGAATGCTGCGGTGAACGCCACAAAGCTTCCGAATGCTCAGCTAATCTAGACCAATACTGTTGTGTCCATTGTCATGGTAAAACAAAGCCACCAGCCGAGAATGTCCTGAATGGAAAAGACAAATTACTTTGAAAAACATCATGGCCACGGAGAATATTTCTCATTTTGAAGCTTCTCGAAAATGTCCCAGGGAGCCCCAACAAGACTCGTATGCACATCATACTTCATATCAACCGGACACTATCTCCCCAGCCAGGATCTCCACACTTCAGCATAATACAGAGAGAACGGCGGGCAGGCCCCGTAACACGGGTTTACGATAAGGACTTCCCATCTACTATCAGGCCAGAGGGGACAGAACCCCCGTCGCACCATTATTGGTCCAGTTCCACCCTTTCCCCAAGCTCTTCCCAAACCCACACACCAGATAACAGGGCTAACAGGAAGCAAACCGCTGAGAAGACATGGTTCTTACCAAAACCTCTAAACTACGAGCCTCCTGGGAAAAGACCCCCGGTATACACTCAGAGATTGAACGATGAAGAATCCTACATCCACCAGATAGGTGAAAGTGAACCGGACAGGAGCCACGTACCAGATACTGATTATATAAGTGAGATCACGATCAAACAAAAACTTCAACTTCCTACTCAATCTCTTACAGCATAATAAACATAACAGACAAACGGCAGAAATTTTCAAAAAACAATTCGAGAATATGACTAGTTTATTTAAAAACATGTGGGAAGAGGCCTCAGAGGTCACTCCCTCTTCAGGTATACAAAGAATATAATACAGTGGAATGCATGATGCATCCCACACATATAGAAGACCCTAACAGCTACCTGAACTTCTTACCTAGAACAACCTGAACTTCTTATCCTGTCGGAAACCTGGTTCCAGACAGGTAAAACATACAACTTATACAGATCCCACACAATAAGACAAGATAGACCAGACGTACTCAAAACATTCGGTCTGCGTGTTAATCCTAACTTTTCCCTCCAAGTTGCACTGGTTAACTATTCCCAACAATCCAATACCAATAGATAAAACAGGACAAATATAAGAAAGCCTAAGAGATTAACTCAGACACCCTTTGCATATCCCCCACTGTTCTTTTTGGGGCAACTCCTGGGAATCATGGATTAAGTGTTTAACCACGGCTCTAAACCCCTTGTGGTAGACAGCCTGATGAGCCTCTGGCAAGAAGATAGTAGTACCCACTCAAAATCACCTATTTGTCAAATCTTTGGGAGTGTAAGGAGCAAAGAATCCAAAGGCACCTAAAAATGTATTAAGTTTAGAAATTAGAAAGCAAGACTAAAAGTAGAAAGGTCTCCTTTAGCATTTTGAGCGTCCAATACATGTGATAAACTAGAACTAGCAAGCTAAAGATCCTCATAAATAACTGTAACCCTTTCCCCTTTCCCAAAAAGCATCTCAACTGGCCAAAATGGACTTTATAGCCAAGGCCATCAAAACCTAGAAGAAGAAGAAAAAAGAAGAAGAAGAAGGTGGCATGAAGGTTGTGCTGTCAGTGTCAGCACAATAATAACGCAGTTTATCTTACAAAATTGATATAAATTATTTATATTTACAATATTATAACAATATGTTCTTCTAGTTTTAATAATATGTTCAAGTTTGGTTTCTCAGACGATGCTGAAGAAGATGAAAATAAGACTAGATCTGTGTCCAGTAAGTGTTGAGGTTATATTTACTATATTTTGAATTTTGATAACTTCCTTTTCTTCCAGAAAAGTGAAAACTATTGTTAATAGGCCCTTTCTGGGTCGTCTTTATTATTTGTGCAATATTTCAAGACACTAAAAACGCCCCTAAAGCTAAATAAAAAGTGGTAAAAGTGAAGGGCTACTCTGCAGCAATGTTTTTATAATCCTTTTTTTTCAATAAACACTAGGCCTAGAACAATCATAACAGCTTTTAAATATGCGCACACAAGTGTTTACAAAATAAATCATAAAACAATGGAAACAAACAACCACCATCACCTCCACACGCTACCATCTTCGAACTCAAATCCAGTCTAAGCCAGTGCTAGGCCTATCAACTACTATGAATTACAAAATTAAATTCGATGCACAACTGAATGGGGGGCGTTGCCCCCAACCCCAGAGCCTCAACTCAAACCCAATACCCTAACAAAAACACAAACACTCACCTCATTCCAATGAATCACTAACTCAGGAAAACCAGTCAATCTCCCAAAAATACAAAGGATTTAGTTGCCAGCATTGCAATACAGCATTCACACCTCGCCGTTGCTCCAGTCGACATACAACACACTCTCTCACAATGTAAACATCAACTAACATGTCAATCAACACTAACCTTCCATTGACAAAAAAAAAAAAAAATTCAAATCACTCACTACGTATATCACAGCCCTCAATCCGAATTGACTCAAGTCGGTTCGAGTTCAATTCGGTTTGAGTCTCTTGATATACACACTCGATTCGCATTGAAGTCAATCCACTTTCCAAAGTGGACTGACATGAGTAAATTGCTTGATATACAGTTCAATACGCATTCAATACGGATTCAAAACTGCCTTAGAGATATAGATTTCGGTGAATACCATTATTAGGCAGGCGGTGTTTATTACATGTTTACAATAAAATGGCGTCTTGGAGGCTTCAATGAAGACATTAGGCTTTATATTTACGTACCCGTAGCTATAGGTAGAGATACAAGTACATAGTATTTTCAAGTGTTATTCATAGAATCTTATAGCATCTATTTAAACTGCCACAACAACAACTTCAATTCGAATCGAAATAGGATTGAGGAAGTCGTTTCGAATGTCCGTGATATACACTTCCAAGTCAAACCGAATTGAACTCAAACCGAATTCAGTCAATTCGGATTGAGGGCTGTGATATACGTAGTGACTGTGCGCCAACTTAAAACACGCCACAAACCATGTAAGTAACATCGCTCAATCATTTAAATAACCTTCCAAAGTAGTTCCGGTCCGCTGAAAGATTCTTCACAATTACCCCTAGGAGGCTTTTTTGTTCTAACCATTCCAGTAGGAACCTACTAGGTAGTAGCCATAATAACATAATTCTCAACGTAAGTAAACCATTAGGTTTCAAAATGCTGCGCTTTCAACCAGGTTTGGAAACGTACCCCTAGGCCTATAGCAATAGTAGGCTAGTAGGCCTACCGGTAGTAGGTTTTATTTCCATTCTGTATGTACAGAGTGTGTACATGTGTAGTGTACATTGTAGTAATTGACCCATCAAATCCTCTGCAAGAGTGATTTTACGACAAGGTTATCTAGGCCTTTGGAAATGAGTTTTAAAACTCTCTCGTCAGTATAGCTTAGGCATAGGCCTATTTGTTTCAAGTTTAATATAGGCCTCCGCCTACATAGAAAGTTGATCTTTTAATTTGATTTAAGATCCTCAAACGCCGCTAAGTTGGATACCATGCGTCGAGATTACTTCGCCAGATAACAATCGAGACGTGGTGGATCGAAGGGACGTGCGAACGTTCACGAGCGGCGATTGCATATTGTCGTACACGCCGTCTGACAGTGCTGCCAAACTTGTCCTTCAAGATGTAAAAGAATTGGAGCATTCCGATTTGTTGCCAGCAAAATATGAAGGTAAATCGGTCTGCGTGCCAGATAAACACTACGGTGTAACAAAATCATTGGCCTACGTGTTTACAAAAGTAGCCTACCTGTAGTTCTTGTTTTTGTTGCCTTTTTTATCACTACGGTACATTTCTACTGCTTATTTTATCATTTAATTGCTTTACTTTTGTTCTAGGGTTATCAATCATTAAATAGGCTAAATAGGCCTATTTTCTTATTTGTACATTGAGTCTCGTTAGTCCTTCCTATATTTTCTAAACTTGTGTGTTTGTAATATGTATATCTGTTAAACCATTCTTTGATATTTATTGTACGGTACTTTATGAAAAACAGTTTTTAAAGCGGAATAGGATAGACGTTAAATACCTATAACTACCTAAATACAACTCATGGCCGGCAATCGGGAGACAGGGGTTCGATACCCCGCCGAGATGGAATCTGTAACTTCTGGATTGATTGCCATACATCTCGAATGTGTTCTAGGTAAAAGTTACGTTCTACCAGTACGCTAGGTACCGGTCTATGCCAACCAATGTTGAGCAGTCTCTCACTAACATAGTTTATAGCACACATCTTAATAGTTAGAAATATCTAAAACAAAATCATTTGTACTGCAGAATCTGGCAAAGAGATACCGGTAGCACAATAACCCAAGTAGTTAAAAATCTTTCACATTTAGGCCTACCAGTCAAGGGACATTCTTAACACATCAATACCGGGTACAACCACTTTAAAGAGGAAAGTGCAAATAGGGTTTGTTTTGATATTGATGTTAAATAAATAAATTGTATTTAGAGTCTACCCACTCAGTTAGCCTATATAACTGATTTTCAGTGGGGGACAGTAAATTAAAGTGACCAAGCCAACCCTGTAGGCCCCGACGCAATCGATGAGTGAGCGATAACCAACCAAAAATCAATATTTTTAATAGGAAATATAGCAATGTTAGTTAGCAATAGTCTTGTGAACAAAAGCTATGTTAATGTAAGAATAGCTTATCAAGGTCGATAACAAGTTTGAGAATTTAGAATATCATGCAAACATGTCCTTATAAACCCACTAAGTTTAGGCCTAAGTGACAACGTATAGATGCTTGCCCTTGACGGGACCATGAAACCTATTCAGGCACAACCTAGGTCTATATTTATAGGACAAACCTACTTAAAAAATGTATATGCCCACGGCCTTCGTAGTAGAACCTGCCTCTAGTTTGGATACAGTAGTGTGAAGGGCTTGTGAGAAACTTTTGTAGCCTACTTTCAAAGTGTTTGTTTGTTATGCAACCAGGTGGCTTGAAAATATGGGAATGTACGAAAGACTTGACGGACTTTCTTCAGCTGCCGGCTTCGAGCGTAGACTTTTCTGGGAAGCTAGTTTTAGATTTGGGCTGCGGTGCCGGACTGATTGGAGTATTCGCTCTTCAGAAAGGGGCTGGCGTACATTTCCAAGACTACGTAAGTAGGCCTATGATGTCTAATAGAACTATGTACGAAAGACTTGACGGACTTTCTTCAGCTGCCATCTTCGAGTGTAGACTTTTCTGGGAAGCTAGTTTTTGCTGCAGAAAGGGGCTAGCGTACATTTTCAAGACTACGTAAGTATAATGTCTAAGTCTAACAGAACTCGCGCATAAAGATTACCGTAACCCCAGTGCTATACTCGCCCACCAGCTGTAAGTTGAGTATAATAGAAGCTCCTAATAAATATAAATAAATCATATTCAACTTCAACCAGCAACTTTTTTATTTTGATCATATTTTTATTGATTTAAATCAAGAATTATCAGTGTTTCATAAATTGTCAAGTTAGCAAGCAATTTAATTTTAGAAAATCTATTTTAAACATTTTTTAAAAGAAAAACTTTGCATTTAGGTAGTTGTATTTTTGTGACATTAATTTTCAACGGGTTTTCTAGATGGCTGACTGAGAGATTTAAAAAAAAAATACACTTGACACTCTTGACAGTCAATTCCATTCCCTCTGTTGCATCCAGACTCTAGTGTTTGTAGCTCCAAATTAAGTACCAGTACCGGTACCTAAAAGAGCACTTTGATTTAAATCAAGGATTCAAGACACATGATGTACGTGTGAGGTGTCAGCATTATGTAATAAATATTAATTAACTACCGTAGGCAGCTTTGCGAACGCTTTTTTTAGTCGTGTTGATGGATGAGCTTTTTGTAAGTTTTTAGTATGCGTGGGATCTCTTTACTTTTTCAAGTCCCATTGCAAAATAATTTTTGTTAAATTAGGATAATATTTTATAAAGTAGGCTAGTATTTTTAATTGCTATGGTAATCCCAATTCACAATAGAATGCAAAATATCTCGAGGCTCAAAGACTTGTTTCTTGTAAGCATTGTAGGTGATTATTGTCAAGTTTCTATAGTAGTTGCTGTTATATAGATAAAATGTAACAAATGTATGCCATGTAATGGAACTGCTAAATAAACTGAACTGAACTGAGTTAGAAGTTATATTGCCTACTTGTTAATTATACACCTGTAAAAGGCTTATATTAAAACCTTTATTTCTATGAATTTTTACAAACTTTTTCAACTTTTTCTTTCAAAAGGCACATCACCATAATCTTGATGTCCTTGTAAAATATTAACGTTGTAGCCCCACCCGTTTGGTCAGAATCAACCCAACCATCACAAAAATATTGTTTCAAAAAATTGAAAAAAAAATCGTAAAAGTACGAATAATATTTCTTCAAATGTCCCTAAAATCATAACAGATCTAATTTTAATGATTTCAAACGTTCCTACAAAGTTTCATTATGATTGGAGTAACCGTTTGCCCTGCCGCGAGCCAAATATCACGAAAATATCGCATTAAAAATCGGAGAAAAAATCATAAAAGTACGATATTCATGAGAAATATTTCTTCGATTGTACTCAAATACGTGGCAAGTCTAAGTTCGGAGATTTCGAAGATCCCCTCCAATTTTCATCGAGATCGCATATAGTATGCCGTTTGCCTGGTAGAGCGCAAACAAACAGATAGAAAACAACAAAAACACCCCGAGCTAATTTTTTGGGGGGGTCAGTGAAATTGAAGACTTTGCTTCGCTCATCCAATAAATACGTACATAGGCACCTACATACATTACATACAATGCAATGCACACACTAAACATGTGCATATTTCCCCCACTAAACACATTAAACAACCATAGAAAGACTAAAAAGTAAAAAGTCAATTCATTTAATATTTGACTAATTGTTTTATTTGTCACATTACAGAATGATGCCGTCATCAAATCGCTGACGATACCAAATGTTTGGTTGAACACTTCTGACGACAGCCAAGCTTTGTCGCATTCTTGTCGATATTTCGCAGGAGATTGGGAATCGTTCACGAGCTTAGTCGGCGAACAACAGTACGATTACATTCTGACGTCAGAAACAATTTACAATCCCGACAATCATGAGAAGATTTATTCAATTATTAAGAAAACACTGAAGAGAACGGGTGTAGCGTATCCTTTATTTTATATCATGGCGAGATCTAATGTTTTAAAATAAGAATCATTGGTTTAATTAGGTCAACAGAGAAAACATAAAAGAAATCCAAACAGTATTAATGAATATATATTTTGACCCCGTGTTGTCCAACATTTAATTGGGTTGGGGGGAGTAGTGCACTAACATCTGTAGATGGCGGTGATGAAAAATATTGATCATTTTATCGCTCACTCGTTGATTGCGTCGGGGCTACAGGGTTGGCTTGGTCGATTTGGTTTACTGTCCCCCACTGAAAATCAGTTATGTGACTGAATGGTTACTCTAAATACGGATTTATTTATTTATTTATTTCACGTCTTCCTCAAACACCTCCTATGCTACCGGGGGTCTGTTTAGTAGGATAGGTCCCTCCAGTACTCACGATTTATCCACAGTCTTTCTGCCACCACTTTGTTCTTCTTTTTGCAATGAATACTGTTGTTAAATATTTTCCTTAAGTTTTGCCCCTGTTTTAGAGTGATCTCAAGTTACGGCATGGGTTCTTTTTCAAATGCACACATCTTCTTTTCATATGCCCACGATTGACAATATTCATGTCATCATGTGTTTTCTAGTTAGCCAGTAGAGATGCACACATCGGGTTTATTAATTAAGGTATGCCATGAAATGATGCTAGATTTTGTCACCCAGTGGAGGCAAGATTCTCTTTCCTCCTTGTGTAAATAGGCCTACCAAATTGACAGGGACCCTAAAAGAAAAAATGTACAGATGTAGTAGTATTTGTTAAATATTGTTTGAATGTACTTAAAAGATATTAGGACTTTAACATACTTTCCAAAGATTTCTAGCGGCAAAGACTTATTACTTTGGTGTTGGCGGCGGCATTCGGCAGTTTGAAGAGATTCTCAAGAAGGAAGATATTCTACAAAGCCGTGTTGTATGGAGACATTCACAAGGTAAACTTGAAAATGCTATATTCACGTACATCTATTTATAATACTGTGGAAGACAATGGCGGCTTCTACTGTGCTTCCTGTTTCAGGTGTTCAACGCGAGATATTACGCATCACTTTCAAGGACATGGAAAATAGTTGATGTAGCCGAGTGATAAAATAATAAACTTTTCTATTTTAAAAGAGGATACTTCTTTCAAGCTAATACAGTGTAACCCTTGTTTTCCCTCCATTAGGCGCATGCCAGTATTCAGTGGTTAAGTATTATATACCCGGTACATTTGGAGACACTCCGCTAACGAAGCAAAGTCAGCCGCCAAATATTGGCACGCGGCTGAAGTGCTCATATCCACAGTCTTCCCACATCTATGGGAGACCGTATGAGAGAAAGAGGGCAATGCGAGCGATCTTGTTCACTTCAAATTCAAATTCAAATTCAAATCAAATTTTATTTTCTTACTAACAGTTTACAGTTTACAGACATGTACATAGCACAGAACATTAAGTTATTAGTAAGAAAGAAAAGCCCAACTAAGACTAATTGTCTTGTGTTTGGGCTGTGTTAGAAAAATAGTTACTTATACTACATGGCCGCCATAATACAATACAGTGAGTGATACAATATAATAAGTAGATGAGGAAAGAAAGTACAGGTTTATGATAGGAACATTTCACCTAATTCTATATACATTTTCTCTTAATTTTAAAATACCGTTAATATGAAATATAAAATATAAAATATAAAGTATATAATATAAAATATCAGACATTACCGGTAACTTAGAAATAAAGTTATAATATAATTTATTCCACTCAAATCAAATTTATGTCAACTGTGACCTAGAACTAATTCTAAAACTAATTCTAAAACTAATACTGCTACTACTAAGTTACTACTACTACTACTACTAATTCTAATTTCTATATTGTGTAGCTATATGTTTTTCTATTTAGGTTACGTACTTCCACACTTTTTGAATATGTTATTCATTGCAATTAGGTCTTCCAAATGTTGTCTGTCATGCTCTAGTAGCCAGGTTTTAATTTTTGTTTTAAATTTAATAAGGCTGTTTTCATTTCAAATATTTGTAGGTAAAGAGTTAAAAATTCTTGGTGCTAAAAACTCAGAATGGTTTTGGCCGGTAGTTGAGTTTTTTCTGGGTATGTTCAGAATTTTTCCACAGAGATTACGGGTTGAGTAGTGAGGGTGGTCAATGTTTTTGTATGTGTACTGTTTGGGGTTTTTGAATATATGTATTAGCACCGTTTTTGTATATAGTTGCCTAAGATCTAAGATATTACGGGTAGTGTATAATAAATTACTAGGGAAGGTCATTGGTTGATGTAAGATAACTTTGAGGATTCTCTTTTGTGCTATAAGAATCTTCTCCAGATGAGTTATTTTACCACCTCCCCAACCAATAATTCCATATTGTAGAGTAGTTTGAACAAGTGCAAGGTAGATTGTGCGAATTAAATGATTAGTTAGAATGTTTCGTAGTCTGTAAAAGATATATGTAATTTGCCTTAGTTTATTTGCAATGCCACACTTTTGTCCGTATTGTTGTCTCGCAATTCAATATTGTAACCATGGAGCTGGGTGGGGAGGTCTCCAGTTTGTGCCTGTTCTGTTCCGCCATTTTGATTGTTAGGAACAAGCTAGGCCACTACCATCAGGTTAATCTTTGCTACCATGAACTGTGGTAGGCCTAGGTTCACTTGTTCACCGTGCTAACTCCATGGTGTAACAGCACCTAACTGTTATTTAATTTAAGTTAAACAACAGATGAATCAGTGTTGTGTGTTATAATTTAAGCAATCAGCAAAGTTTACAAAAAGAAAAGAATGTTTGACGACAGTAGGCAGACTAGCGCTCGCCTTCCGCATGGGGTTGTGACTCACAGCCTTATATATTTTCACAAAATTATTTCATGCGTAAATGAAGGGGCAGACTGTGAATTCTTTGAACTGCACCGCTAGCAGCGCTTGTGTCATACGGTCCACCATTGATTTATCTAGAGTGTTTTACAATTCATAACTCAAACTTAGGTTTAGATTAGGGTTAAGGTTTAAGGTTTAAATTAGGGATACACATAGATACTTTTTTCATTATCGATTATCAAAATGGTAATGTTAAAATCAAATCAATATATCGATATCACCACTCAAGGCTAGTTTACAATCACTTAGCAATACGTAAAAACATAACGTAAGAAAGTTGAAACCATTGGAAACAGTGGTGTTGTTTACAATCACATAACAAGAAACGTAACGCACGTAACGTAAGAAGAAGTTGACCCAATCTCAACTTTACCGTACGTTACGTTATTTATTCTTAATTTAGCCAATCACAGCCCGTTTCCGAGTGTCTACCATTGTTGTGTTGTTATGTGATTGATAACACCATTAACGTGTTGCTAAGTGATTGTAAACGAGCCTTAAAGCCTGTTCCAACCTATAAGTGGAACCTCAAGTGTGGAAAGTCAAAACAAAACAATCACGTTTGATTTACTGCCTTGCTGTTTTGATGTCATGTCTTTGGCTTAAATAAATAATAAATAAATAAATTTTATTTAGAGTCTACCCACTCAGTTATAGAACTGATTTTTAGTGGGGGACTTTAAATCAAAGCGACCAAGCCAACCCTGCAGGCCCCGACGCAATCGACGAGTGAGCGATAACCAACCAAAGATTGACTGAGCTCATTTCTAAACATAAATCTCGAGTGAGACACAATCAGCCCAGCCATTGCATGGCACAACGTGAGATAATCTCCGTCTTTGGAGTTTAGTTCGTGCAACTATTCGGCACCAAAAAGCACACTAGCGCGGCCCTGTTGGCGGAACGTAGAACCCGAGCAGTAGTGATCACTCAGGTAGACACAGCGGCAAATAACGTGGAAGAACGTGTAGATGTAACTAAAAAGTTGAGTTTTCGGCGTGATACGTTTTGTTTACGGATGTTGAAAGTTAGAAATAAAACAAAGAAATATTTGTGCTATGGTTATCACAAGAAAACACATTTTAAATGAAAGAATAGCGCCTGTAAGTGCACCATAAAGTGGACACCTGACGCAAGGGTTATGTCTCGAATGGTTAAGCATTGGCCTACATTTCTCCTTTAAAAAAGACCTACAACTCTTTACACTTAAATAACAACTTTTAAATAATCGTGATCTCAATTTAAATTTTGGTAGGGCCTACTATAAGTAAAAACATTATTCTTACATTTAAGTCCAAGGATAAAGTCCGAAAACAAATAGTAAGATGACAGTGTAGTGTCAACCCACCAAACTATTATGATGATATTATTGTAATATAACATTTTACATTTCACCCCTATCCCATTCAGGAATATAGGAATAGGAAGGTATATCTAACTTAGGTTCAATTTTGGCTATAGTTGGCCTACGTACGCAATTACGCTTACTTGTGGTTGTAAAAGCATAAAAAATGCAAATCGTAGATGAAAATGATAGGTAAATAAGAGTGAACAAATTGGAAGTATTCCCCAAATTGTCATAACCGGCGCGACTGACACACGTTAGCGCCATATACGCTCCAGCCCGGAATCACAATTACGCCAGCCATGTTGTGACGTAGCGCGCCGCCAGTGCTGCGATCTACATGTCGTTTTGGTGCCCAATAGACGAATTATTTGATATTTCGATAATGAATTTTGGTTATCGATTATCGAAATTATATCCATTATTGATTATCGATCGATGATATCGATTATTGTGTGCATCCCTAGTAGTGATGACATCGGGTAGTAAATATTGGAGTCGACTCCGGAGCCTTTGGAACCGGGTAGGAGTCGACTCCCCGATCCGCAATCAAAAAAAAAAAAAAAAAAAAAAAAAAAATTTTTTTTTTTTTTTATTTTTTTTTGCAAAAGTTATTTTTAGCCCACTACTCTAGTTGCACAACTTTTTTTTTGATTTTTTTTTTGCAAAAGTTATTTTTAGCCCCCTACTCTAGTTGCACAACGCTGTCCGGCCGTTCCCCCCCCCCCCCCACCCTCGATGGGCACTGTTAACTTTAATGTTTTGTGCCCTAAAATCCCAATAACTAACTCCACCCGCTAGCTTGCTTGTCTCTTGGCCTGGCCAAGACTCTCGCTGATGTTTTATGTTTAAGTTTTGAGATAAGATAACGACTAACAAGACAACAAGGGCAATCACATTCAATTTATCATTAAAAAAATTTTTTTTTTTTGGGGGGGGGGTCGACTCCTTGAAAATGGAGTCGACTCCGATAGGAGTCGGGTAGGAGTCGGGTACCCGAGTACCCGATGTCATCCCTAATCCCTAGTTTAAATTAGTTTTAAATTATCACTATATATAAACCATATCATCCTTGTAAGTTTTGATTTTGTCCCAATGTCTCACATTGATGGCCAGAGCTCGCCTCTAATTTTGGGGAGTAAAATACTCCCTTACATACTATACTAGCTGATGTTTCTGAGATGGACTTAACCTCTTTCCTTGCCTCTCTTTTACGATCTGCAGAGGAAAATCCAGTTCAGAAAAAGTTTGAACGTGCTAAATTATGTGTAGTAGATATCTTTTTGAAAATCAACATCAAAATTATTCTTGTCTGGCCCTGATGCCAACGACGTGAGAAACTAGGTCGCTTTCACCGGTTAGGTTATTTTGCGCCGCCTGTGATATTTAAAGTTAGTGATATAAGTTAATGGTAGTAGATTAGTATATTGTTTTCTTAGTGTACCGTATATATAAGGAAAAGAAAATGATGGTGATAGCCAATGACAGTAATAAATAGCAAAACAAAAATTATTTATTTCTAAATAAATAAATGAAATGTTTTTGGTGTGAATTATTTTATTAAATAAATTACTTTGAATGAGAAATTTTGAAATTTTGTTGTTGTTTTATCATATGATAGAAGTTCTTCATATGTTTGGGAGAGATCAAATTGAGTGCGCAAGGCATCATATTTGGTACATTCTGATAACATATGATGTTCGGTTCAGGGTACATCACATGTGGCACCCGCACATCTAAGAACAACCTTTTCTCTGGTTAAAAGATATCGGTGAGTTAGACGTGTGTGGCCTATTCGAATTCTGGACAATACCACCTCTTCTCTACGTGAGAGTCGAGACGTAGGTGGACAAATTTTATTAGTCAGTGTGGGCATCACACTCCGCAATTTGTTATTTTGCACCACATCCCAACATGCCTGTCGTAGCGTTGCTTCTTGCTTGTATCCACTCTCAGCATCTGGAACTAGATTGAAATCAACGACGCAGCGCTGGGAAGCTTCTTTAGCAGCCCGATCAGCGTGTTCATTTCCCTCTATGCCCACGTGTCCAGGTATACACCAAAACTCTGATAGAGCCCTAAGAGTTTAGTTTTTCTAATAGAATTGGAAATCTTGTACCAAATGATGACTTGGATACACGAGTTTTTTTATTGCTTGAAGTAGTGATGATATAGGGAGGGTACTCAATTCCTATCCGTTTCAAGGAGTCGATTCCTTCGAAAGTGGGTTGCGGTGTCGGATATTGTGTCGGATAACCTAGATTATGCTGTTTAACATCAAGCCAACCTTACAAACAAACAATAAAGTGTTTGTTACTTACTGCCAAAACAGGTTGTTTGTGTTTTACTCCCGCCTTGAACAAATTCATCCCGAGAGCGTGTCAATCATTGGTCCAGGCTAACCACTTTTTGTTTGTTTTCCCTTATTTTTTTTTTTGTTTATTTTTATTGCCAATCGAGGAGTCGACTCCAACTTGATTCCCGCTCCGGAGTCGGCTCCAATATTTACTACCCGATGTCATCACTAGCTTGAAGTGAGCTCAAGCTATCTGAACACAAAAGGTATTCTCCACAACGGCAATGTAGAATGTATTTCCATCTTGCCTGATCGTCTTTACCTGCGGAATCAACAAAACAAATCTAGTTATATAATATTCGTTTCATCAGAACAGGTATTATCATTAGGGATGCACATCGATACTTTTTTTATTATCGATTATCAAAATGGTAAAGTCATTATCACCAACAAAGCCTGTTCCGACCTATAAGTGGAACCTCAAGTGTGGCAAGTGTAAGTCAAAACAATACAATTGCGTTCCTTTCGCTGCCTCGCTGTCATGTGTTTATGGTTTCGTCATCGACCGATAGCTCATTTCCAAACATAAATCTCCAGTGTGACACCATCAGCCCAGCCAGTGCATGGCACAACGTGAGATAATAGTTTGGTTCGTGCACTTTTGACCAAATATTTGATATTTCGATAATCTCGATTATCGTGTGCATCCCTAATAATTATCATATTATAAAACCACTCAACATCATTATCATATTCAGTATTCACACATTATAAATAAATACAAAACTAGCCTACAGGTAATTTCATCATTAAAAGGAAATTATTGAGACAAAACACTGTTCTTAGGTATCATATTTAATTGTATATTTTGACACTTTTCAAATGTATTTCTCAAGCAAAACATTTAACACACAAAATAGTGTTTTAACATTCAAACAAAATATAAAAACATATAATAATCTTTGGAATGCATGCATAATAAATGTGTACACCCATAAAACTTCTTGAAGACATAACATGGAAACCGACAGTGTTGGCTCGCCCGGGTTCAAATCCCGTCAAGTCCGGCAATCCTGACTGAAGGTTTTCCTCAGTTGTTAATGCGAATGCAAGGGATTGAGTCCTCTTAAACAGCCCTCGGACATCCCTTCACAATTGTCCTATCCGCAACATACCTACCTAGTTAGACACCTGGGTCACCAGGGTTACATCTGATGTGTATAACCTACAGCGGGCATCCTACAAAAATGTATTTATATATAACATGGAAGACTTGACACTTCAACAGTAGCTTTACAGCATACAATAACACATTGTACAGTACTAAACTTTTTTATATATACTATTTATATATCTATAATGCAGAAGGGTGTGTGAGTCCCCATTTTTAGTTTTGAGTACCAAATTCTTGGTTTGAAATTTTGGGTACTTGACACCTCTTTAATAAGAATATATATTGGAAGACCAAATGTTTCCACTGTCAATTATCGAAATGTTATTGAATATTAATCGTCAAACGATAATATTGATTATTGTGTACATCCCTAGTTGCAACGCATGGGTTAGTCTAGGGAGACAGCCTCTCGATGACCCAACCGTCTACACCCGACCGGAGTAGGACCCCGTCGACAATGTCGGAACTCTTTGGTTTGCGGAACTTGATCCGGTCGTGGAGCCGAGTGCTTTGACCTTGCCAGAACTCCACTGCTTCCGGTATCACGAGGTATCCGCCCCTGGAAGAGAACGTACCTGCGTTACTCGGCTGTCCGCAGTGTACAGCACACTCTGGCGTGCATTACTTTGTGGCCACATTACAATATTGCAACAGGACACAATATGTAGTACGTAGTAGTTTATTGATTCAAGATTCAAGATGTTTATTGCCATAGATAAATAAAAACATGTATAAACTTAGTTAGGTAAACACATTTAAAATAACTAATAAATAACAAATTTACATACTAATAGTATTTGACCTGTCCCATAACGGGACAGGTTGGCCAGTGTAGGGTTGGTCATGTCCATACTCTCTTTAGCCTCTCATATGGTTTAACAGTGGTAGGCCTATTTAGAAGTTAAGCGACAGAATCTAAAAATAATTTTAAATTAACATGGAACAACAACAGTACCCACAAGTGCAATTTATTATTAACAGACTTGTAGTCTTGTTTCCTTTCGTTTTCGAATCCCAGTTACAATTAGTAGGGCAGCCTCTCTCGTTGCCACGGGTCTTGGTTCAAATCCAGGGTAAGACATGGTTCTTTTGTCGCCCAAGCACCAGAGTCTAGGAGGGAAGCCCCCTCACTGGTTGTGCTGTGTTGTGACTTTCCACCCTTCCTATCTCTAACCTTTTCTCTTTGTATGAATGAAGAGGCACCCTTGCCCAGCAACAGCAGGAGGGGCAGCTTTTCTCTTGTTGCCAAGGGTCCTGGTTCGAATCCAGGGTAAGTCATGGATTTCTTGTCTCCCGAGCACCAGAGTTGGGAGGGAAGCCCCCTTACTGTCTGTGCTGACTGTGTGCCCCAGTATGAATGGTGTGTGAAGTAACCTTGCTGATGATGACAACATGCTTGCAGAATTTACTTCTTGCGTGGCCCTACCACAGGTTTGGTTATGTGTTGTGAGTTTTGGTTGCATGTAGTTAGCTGATTTTTAGTGGCCACCATCCGCCTGAAGAGTCCCAGAAGGACGAAACGCGTCGTGGATTAAGGTAACAACTTTAAATTAGCTACAGTTGTCATCAGCAGGTGAAAAGTTTTGTCGCCCCCAGCCCTTCAGGCTGGGCTTTATGTTCTCTATGCTTTCCCAACCTGTCAACCCTTCTCCAATCTAAACTTATTATTAACAAAGCAATACATATAAATCAACAATACAATAATACAATATAAAATTAGTAACAGAAAGATGACCATAAAAGTAATCACCACCATGATCATTATCCATCGCCGTTTCCCGCTTCTGCAGGCTCAGCTTGGACTTTGCAACCAAGTTTTTCCACTACTTTTTATCCTCCCAAGATTGTAGTATCTCTTCCACATCTTCTCAGCTCCATCCTCTTGTTCTAAAAAAAACTTTCAGGTTTAACAAGGTTTATGCACGTTAATAAAAGTAATATAAACAATAAACATGAGAAATGAGAATGTTTGTTTTTGTTTAACTTTGAAGTAAAGTAAAGTTTTATTGGCCTGTAGATTAATACAAAATAGTACAAATATAGGCGTCATCAAGTTGGTTATACAAAATTAGAAACAATGAAAAATTACACACAGGTTAATAAAATTTAAAAAATATACTATAATTTAAAAATATACAATACAATATTTACATTCACATGCCCTCACAGGTGGCTGAAGGGATTGAGCGTTAGCCTAGAGACTGGGTTTGGCTGCAGGGATTTATAGTAACATCATTGAGTAGGCAACAATTATACTCAAAACCTTTTAGTGGATAATATTAACCATATCACCCATATTATCAAAACTGGTTTATAGGACGTTTTATTTAAAAATAGAATATATTCTCTCTATATATATCTTGACCCCTTTTCCAACATTAAATCGGGTTGGGGGGAGCAGTATCACACTACTCCGTTTCTTGGGCTGACATCTTCGTTGTCGGCTAGCCAGGCCTGACACAACCATGTCCTCAGCTTCTTCCTCGCTCGCCTCCTCCACTACCAGAGGACTGTTTAATAGCTCCCTCCATCTCTCCCGGTCTATATTAAATTTTAAAATATTAAATTAAAATGTAGGCACATCACAAATTAGTCACGCTGTTCTCATTTTGGACAACCAACTTTATACCGGTCATTGGGAATACATACCAAGTATTTCATTTATTAAATATCAGCCCAACTGCTAGTATTACTTATTAATTTCATTATTTGGCAATACAATATCATTAACAGGGCAGAGCCTTACCAGTAATGTATAATAAAACAAAAGACATGTACAAACATACAAGAACATTGTACAACTTACATCTAAAAAACATGACAGTGATACTGTCGAAGTCAATCTTGTAAATTAAAAATTAAAATTAAAATTTGCACATATTATTGTTTATTGCATATTACATAACAATGCATCCATTATCCCTTCAGGTACCACAGTCTTCAGCTAGAGATTGAATCACAATTTTTAATTTTTTTATTGTTTATCCTAGTCACATTCAATAACAACAAGAAACGGCGTCGACGCTAGCAAATATTTTGCTGAAACACTTAAAATCTATGAAGAAATCTCGTGCCGCGAAGAGCCTTGCTGAAGCACAGAACTAACACAGCATAGGTATGTAAGAGGTTCTGCCACAAGTGCTCCTAGAACAGGGAAGCATTTGCCATAAATAACCGTTAACTTACACCTCAGTTAAAGCCCATGTAAATGCTGCAGTTTTCAAGTAAACTAGACAAGAATGGGTTGAAAAGGGACAAGCACAAGACAAACCATGGCAGGAGTACACCACACAGCCAAGAAAACCCAACAAAATATATGATAGACAAACAGAAACAGCACAGTTCAGGTTAAAGACACAACATGAGCTGATAGGGAAGCATCTGCACAGAATAGGTGTGTTTGAAACCAGTACCTGTAGATTGTGCGGAAATGGTGAACATGACAGACGACATCTGTACACTTGTGCCAGTCTGGCAAATGAGCGTGACGCAATGCCTAACGGCATAAAGAAGGAGGAAAGGGAGGCTCATCTCTACTGGTTGACTAGATCAAGCATGATGACATCATAGGCCAAATGTGGGCCTACACCTATACAGATACATTCTTTAACATAGTCAAATAAAAGTGGTCTATCTATCTATACACTGTACACAGAATCTGTAGTAAACACCATTAATAAACACACAACAGTCGGAATAGAAGTCAAAAACAATTTAAAATTAACAAAATGAACAATAACCAGTAATCACCCTAAGGTACATTCTGAAACCTCTTTTAGGCCATATTTAGCGTTTACTAGTTTCAAAAACCAATAAACTTTACAATGCTGCAACATGCTAGAGAATGCTAATACCCTTGGGCTTTTCAATAGCTTTCACAATGTAACCTTACAGTTTACACTAGTAGGCCTACTACTTACATGTACGACATACAAGGCTAGCCTCCTACACATTGTGCCTACTTTATTTGTCTTTGCATGTCCTTGAAATGTGCATATGAGTGATCAATGTGAAAGGCTTTTCCAAATAAAATAATAAATAAATCATGTTACCTACTTGACAAAACCCGCTGCATTCCACCAGGGCCATATTAATATTAGTATAAGATATTACCATGGTAAGCAATGATGTAAAGATAATAGTTTTATTAAATCATCCTTGACACTTACAAAGAGCATGATTTACACCTTCCAATGATTCCCTTATAAAGAAATTTAGTGCTAGGATAGGGTACAATAGTTTACTTTCAATAAGTAATACAGGCTGTCAAATTGATGGCTAACAGATAAGACACTAAACAGTAACATGTACATATCGTAACAGAAAAATGCGAAACGTTTCAATACAATGTCTTGATCGGTCTAAAGTAAGGAAGATAGCCACTGACTGTACTAGTCAAGTAGCAACTAAAATAATATAAACTAGGCTAGAAAATATGTACAAAATTTACAAGGCGCTGTTTGGGGGGCGGGGATGGAGGAGGCTGTGAATTGTTAGATGTTCAAGCAGACAAATCATAAAATGCATGGCTATTGAATTGTAAACGTACCAACATTCCGGCCTGACCAACGCCTTGCCAGTGTTCTCGTACTCTTCCGTCAGCTCCTGTTCTCGTTTCTCCAGCACATCTCGGCTGGATATCACCGCACTCTGGTGGCTGACGCACGCACCGATCTGGCTGGGGAACGGTCGGGAGTGGAAGTACTCGTCAGATTCAGACATCGGTAGCTTCTCCACTTTTCCCTCGACTCTTACCTTGAATGGAACATATTTTGAAATCAGTTCATTCGTATTTGTATTTATTATTCCACCTTAAGACACATTTATATGGAAAACATAGGCAAAAAACAAAATAAAAAAAATTTGAAAGGATTCCAAGACGAGAATTTGAAGTGGCAGAGGAGGGGAAAAGAAGAGTAGGAAGGCCAAGACTGGGAAAGATTAATTCAAGAAGACGGAAAACTAGATGAAGTGTGGGAGCATGTGGCAAGAGTAAAGCTGTGGGAGGACAGAAGAGAGTGGAGTAAATTGGTGGAGAGGAAGGAGTTAGATGATGAGGAAGAAACACTGAGTCTGGCAAGCTTAGTATCTAGTTTCATGCCCTAGATAATGGTGGAAAACCACTACTCAACCCGACATAGTTGGAACTGAGATGAACAACAAATTAGACTACCGTAGGACATTCACATTCCTATACAATCCTGATGCAGGTTTTATAAATAAATAAATAAATAAATTTTTATTTAGAGTCTACCCACTCAGTTATATAGGCCTAACTGATTTTCAGTGGGGGACTTTAAAGCCATACTATCACATTGACTTGTTGCTTACTTATGTTAAACCTAAATTTATTTTAAGAATTTAGAAAAAAAAATGAATTAAATCGGTCAATATTTAAACATGGTACGACCAATATTGTGGAAATTGTATGGTGCGTGACGTCACCACCCGTGACGTAGCTGGATGGCTACAGAGCTTCGCTACCGATCGACTCGAGTAAATGCGGCCGCTCACTGCCCGCCCATTCAATACCATCGGGCACAGGACGGGTCAGTTGAAAAGTGTTTGTTCTATGTACAGGGTGTTAGGATTAGCTCCCTTCATTTCGAGCCTTCATACACAGAAAGTGAACAGAGGAAAAATCTCAAGAAAAATTAAGAAAAAGAAGCCTGGATAAAACAGTTTAGTGGCAGGAAAGGTGATCTTAAATGGTTTAGTTGTAATGAATATACATCAATAGATACCGACACAGAGTGCTTATATTGTCACGAATCGGAAAAAATCAAAAATTTGCGTGCTAATTTCGATTGTATTACTATCCATGATGGGTTCGAGCATATTATTAACATTCATTCTCTCAACACTGCTAGGCAACAGTTTTTGTTACTCTCCACGTGTAAAGAACAACGATATATCTAAAGGATTTCAAGTCGCATACGGGAGTACTGTGGACTCTTTGACTAAAAGTGATTCGACTTTAATGATTTCTTTATCATTGTAAGGATTAGAACAGTGTATTCATTTGTAACACGATTTTAACCCACGGAATTATATGAAAACCACATTTCTGTATCATAAACCTGATTTTGATTTTGTTGTCCAATACATCCACATTTAAACACTCACGCGTCACACATTAATTATTTATAAAACTAAGAATTATTCAGTATGTTTGCCGTCTCTTTGTATGACTCATTTATCACGAACTTAAAAAACAACTAGAACCTAAAAGAAGACAAAATCCACACTTCAAAGGCATGTTTGTTAACTGAAGTCACTGAGCCATCCGTACTCTTCACATATCTCGACAAACCTTGTAATGCTATTCATTAATTAAATAAGTACATAAAACACTTGTTGAGCTGTCACTGTGCTAGAACAAATCTGCAAACACTCCATCCACACAGAATGTCAACCCCTTACTAAATACAACACATGTTCTAACCGAGTGTCTACCCTCGCCCGGCCGGCTCGGTCAGCTCAGCAGGTCCCCATCCACCCGCGTCACATGCCCCCAGGCGCGCGTCAAAACAAACCGTTGTATAGGGTATAGGCCTCATCCAAGGTTGCCAAAATGTCCGGCACTCTTATTTTTTGTACACCTCCCTGTATTACAAAAATACTTCATTCCATTGTGATTTAATGCCTTTAAATCAAAGCGACCAAGCCAACCCTGCAGGCCCCGACGCAATCGACGAGTGAGCGATAACCAACCAAAGATCGATATTTTTAATAGGAAATATAGCAATCAGTGGTATGGACAGTGCGAACACCCGCGAATCAACGCCAGAATCAACAAGTCCGATTCAGAACAACTTTGAAATTTATTATGTGCTTCGTTGCTAGGACGGCTCCAAACTCGAAAGTCGCCGTTTACAAACTCCTAAGACAAGAATTGATAGACTAAAGTCCAATTCAGAAGTAAAAAAACTTCTGACTAGCGGGAATCGAACCCTAGACCGTCTGCATTGGAAGCAGAGAGGCTAGCCACAAGACCAACGAGCCACACAATAATAATAATAAAATAATAATAATAATAAATAAATAAACTGAAGGATTTATGTTCGCCATCCAAGATCAGGTTATAAATACCAACAACTATAAAAAATTCATCATCAAATCCAATGACAATGATATGTGTAGAAAATGCAAAAAGTTTACGGAGACAATAGACCATGTTATAGCTGGGTGTCCTTCAATTGCCAACACGTGGTATCTCAGTAGGCATAATCAGGTAGCAAGATAGTTTATCAACATCTAGGAATGAACGCACATCTACTTGTCAATCCACCTCCTTATTACAAGTATTCTCCTGCACCTGTGATCGAAAATGCAGAATTTATAATGTATTGGGATAAACAGGTTATAACAGACAAAACCATAGACCACAACAAACCGGACATCATTTTATGCGATAAATCTAACAGAATTACATATCTAATTGACATTGCGATCCCCATGAGTAAAAATATTGAGAACACCGAGAACACTAAGGTGGAAAAATATCAAAATTTAAGTCAAGAAATAACAAGAATTTGGAAAATGAAAACTGTTACTGTCGTGCCTATCGTGATCTCAGCCACTGGAGTCATACCATCTTCCCTCTCTGCCAGCCTACAATGCCTGGGTCTTTCTCCAAATCTCTACATCAGCATGCAGAAAGCAGTCATCCTTCAAACGTGCCACATAGTCAGAAGATTTTTGCAGTAATCACTCTCTTTCTCTCTCTCTCTCTCTCTCTCTCTCTCTCTCTCTCTCTCTCTCTCTCTCTCTTAACACTAATCTTCTACATCCGAACACTTTCGAGAGCACCCAGCTAAACACAACTGTTCAGGCGTGTAATATGACCATTCTACCCCTATCGCCTACGCATCACACTAGTACATCGCATACTTTAATAGACTTAATAATCACCAATAACCCAGACAAAGTACTTAATCATGGACAAACTTCAGCCCCAGGACTATCAGGACACGACATTATATACTTATCATACAACCTAAAATGCCCCAAACCCCCAGCAAAATACATAACATATAGAGACCTAAAAAAAATTAACAAAGACGAGCTATTTCAAGACGCATTAAATACACCTTGGCACGACATTTCATCTCATAACAATATCGACGACATGACAGACCACTTTAACTCCTTAGTAATAGGACTTTATGACAGACATGCCCTAAGAGGAAAGCAAAAATCACAAAACCACCCGCACCTTGGATGACGGAAGAAATTCACGCACTCATGGCGCAGAGAGATGCCGCCCACAGACACTTTAAACGTAACCCTAACGATAACACTTTTTCCGACTTTAAAATTATACGTAATAAAACCACACAGGCTATTAGAAATGCGAAAATTAGACATGCCTATGAATTAATTAAACCAAACACTGCCCCTGCGACCATGTGGAAATCCGTGCGTGCTTTTGGTTTAGCCAAGTCAAAGCCTGAAAATAGCATTTCATTAGATCTTGACCAACTAAATAAATACTTTACAACTATACCTTCAACTGTAGATAAGGAAGCTAAAGCCGCTTTTATCACTGAAAACGACAATCGTCCACCCCCTGACAGAGAAAAATTCTTTTTAACGACATTACACCGACGCAAATACTAGAAACTTTACGTAAAATCAAGACGAAGGCAAAAGGAGACGACGACATCGGTATTGAAATGATTAAACTCATTATTCATCACTTATTACCTGCGCTGACTCACATTCTTAATTATTCGTTGCTATATTCAGTGTATCCATCCGCATGGAAGAAGGCGTTAGTTCGACCACTACCTAAAAAAACCCAACCATTAGAAGAGAAAGACTACCGGCCTATCAGTATCTTGCCTGCATTATCAAAAGTACTCGAATCTATTGTGCATAGACAAATTACAATTATCTCAATGAACACGGCTTATTTAATGTCTATCAATCGGGTTTTCGACGTGGGCACAATACTAGTACAGCTCTACTCCAAGTCACAGACGATACCCGAGAAGCTATGGATAAGCGACAAGCAATGTCCTAGTTCTTTTAGATTTCAGTAAAGCTTTTGATTCTGTAGACATTGATATCCTTCTATCTAAACTCAAAACACTTCATTTCTCAGACAGTACATTGCTCTGGATGGAGTCATATCTTCGTGGCCGTCGTCAATGTGTGTTGGGTGACGGTGATTCGGTCTCCTCTTGGCTTGTTGTAGAGTGTGGTGTCCCCCAGGGATCGGTTCTTGGCCCACTTCTTTTTTCTCTTTATATAAATGACGTATCCCTAATGCTATCACATTGTAAATATCATATATATGCTGATGATCTACAACTGTACTTACATTCGACACCTGACAGACTTAACGAATCAATTCAACTTATAAATGCAGACTTAAACGCTATTTTGAAGTGGGCTATAAGGCACGGTCTGATTTTGAATCCTACTAAAACTCAAGCTATCGTCATAGGCTATCCAAAACTCATGACTAAAATAAGTATTTCTACTCTTCCTCACATAAAACTTAATAACATTTCTATAGCCCTCAGTACTACAGTAAAAAATCTGGGATTAATAATAGATGAGCACATGTCTTGGACAAACCATATACAATCAGTTTGTAAAAAGATATTTGGTGCCCTTCACTCACTTAATAGATTTAAATATGTTTTCCCAATTAAACTTAAAAAGACACTCGTTGAGGCGCTAGTAATACCACATTTTGACTACTGCGACGTGGTATACAATGACGCGGGCCCTGATCTGAGTAAGAAGCTGCAGAGAGCACATAATGCATGTGTTAGATATATATGTAATTTAAAATTCGCTGACCACGTATCTCCATCATTCTCATATATCTCTTGGCCCCGTCTCAAAGATAGACGCACTCTTCACTCCCTTTGCCTACTACATCGAATTCTTCACTCTTCATCACCGGCTTATCTCTTCTCCCGTTTCAACTATTTATCTACTCATCATAGTCGAGAAACTCGTGGCCATACTTCAAATCAACTTGTCCTTCCTATCCACAGAACTGCAATCTACGATAATTCATTCACAGTGTCAGCTGCGCGGGAATGGAACCGTACCCCTAGTAGTGTCAGAGACTTGACAAAGTTACGATCTTTTCGCCAGGCTGTTCAAAAATTATTCTAGAACATTGTTTTATCTATTGTATTTAATTATTCGTGTATACGCCATTTCACTTTTCGATAGAAAAGATTTTATTGTTTAAATGAATTGTAGTCTAGTTGTATTTAAAGTGTAATCAAATAATGAAAAATTTCTGTATCATCATATGAATTAATTATAACTTCCGTATATTATATGTTGTTCTATCAATTAATTTAATCAAACAATTTGCAATCGTAATGTATTAAAAAGAGACAATTAGGTAATTCCTATTTAATTTATAATGTATTATTTTCATATTAGTTTTATTATTATATTTTATTATGATTTTATTAGTATTATTATCATGCTGAATATCTTCTTGTAAAATTTTTCACTTTTCACCAGAGAGTGCATCAAAGTGCATCTAAAAATTGGTTTAGTTTAAATAATTTATAATTTTATGAAGTAGTTTCATGGTTCAAAAGATTTTTAGTGTAATATTTGATAAA
The DNA here is from genome assembly GCA_024449915.1 of Sweltsa coloradensis. Classification (NCBI taxonomy): domain Eukaryota; kingdom Metazoa; phylum Arthropoda; class Insecta; order Plecoptera; family Chloroperlidae; genus Sweltsa; species Sweltsa coloradensis. The sequence continues at coordinate 46,498 of JAMZAV010004198.1, forward strand.
TATTCTATTATTTATGTATTTTTGTGAAACATATTGTATTTTGATGGATGTATTACTATTATGAAACTGGTTAGATGTAAGAAAAGGCCTCATGGCCTTAATCTTGCCAGCATAAATAAAACCTCAATCAATCAATCAATCTCTCGCTCTTAAAGATTTTGCCATACAATTGCTTGTTTTATAGAAATAAACTTGTATTGATTTTGTTATCACACTCATCTTTATTATTATTTTGTTAATTTGATTAATTTGTCTACAATAATATGTGTACTATACTTATGTTTTCACGCTGTTATAATGTAAACTTTTGTTGGGCTTGGGCCTTACCCCGCCTTGTGTATACCAGGACGCAAATGTACCTGAGATTGTTTGAACAATAAAGAACCACTATAATAATAATAATGCTACACAGCGTAAGTGTGGTAGAGTTACATACCATAATAGTATATATTTAGCACCAGCAATTACTGGAGAGAGTTATGAATTCGTCAAATAAATAAATAAAAATCAATGCAATAGGGTAATCAGCATTTTTGAACAATGTACTTTTAGCTTGTGCTTAAAGGTTCCGACAGAGGAAGAACTTTTAATGTAAACCTGTACTAGGTATTGCCGTATTGGTATCGGATGAATAAACTTCTACTTACTACCTACTTGAAATGCTCTGGCATAGTGTGTTATATATTTTACCATGTACAAAACCAAATAAGTTGGGCTATGCTTCAACAGCAAACTACTTAAACTTAATATTTAATACAATCCAGAAATTAAAAAGTCCATCCCGATCGGGGTACGAACCCGAGTCTCCCACTTTCCGGGTGGACGCCTTTAAAGCCAACTAGACCACCGACACAGTAACTATTTAACATCTGTATTGTGGTTACATTATAGAACTTGAATGAATGGAACAATAAAAAAAAAATGTGTGGCTAATTGGTCTTGTTGTTAGCGTATCTGCTTCCAATGCAGAAGGTCCAGGGTTCGATTCCCGCTAAAGTCAGAAGTTTTTTAACTTCTGAATTGGACTTAAGTCCTTCAGTTCTTGTTCTAGGAGTTTGTAAACGGTGACTTTGGAGCCGTCCTAGCAACGAAGCACATAATAAATTTCAGAGTTGTTCTGAATCGGCCTTGTTGATTCTGGCGTTGATTCGCGGGTGTTCGCACTGTCCATACCACTGATTGCTCTATTTCCTATTAAAAATATCGATCTTTGGTTGGTTATCGCTCACTCGTCGATTGCGTCGGGGCCTGCAGGGTTGGCTTGGTCGCTTTGATTTAAAGTCCCCCACTGAAAATCAGTTATATAACTGAGTGGGTAGACTCTAAATAAAATTTATTTGTTTTATTTATTTAATAAAGCATTGAAAAACGGTTGCTGTTGAATTGACCAAACAAACATAATATGTATTATTGTATAAATATTATTTATAATGTCATTACCTTACGCAGGGATGAGCGAGGGTATATTTCTCGATTTGAATAGTCGGAAACACTCCTGTAGGTGAAATTGTTAATATTCAATACAATCCAGAAATTAAAAAACCCAATCGGGATGGATTTTGTAATTTCTGGATTGTATTAAATATTAACAATTTCACCTACAGGAGTGTTTCCGACTATTCAAATCGAGAAATATACTTAAACTTAGAAATTAATTAGGCCTAAAAAAGAAGGAATGATAAGGGAAGTTTAAACTTTGAAACATTCAATGTTTCCTATTTTTTACAGTCAACACTGTCGTGTTTGGGTAGGCCTTAAACTGAAAACAAAATGGGGCCTACATTAGGGGCCTACAAGTGCTCAGGATGAATGAATTGGTTAATTAAGAAACCCTCCATTTACTGGAAAACACCATAGGCTAAGTCATTGGCTTGAGGAGTTTCTCAAGTAAAAGAAACATTCAACCCCTATATATACAAATACATATACAAAATGTAACCGCCATACAGCCTTGACACAAATGTTGAGTTGCTCTCATATTTTAATGTTAAAAAGTGATTTATATTAACAGTAGGAGGTGAAATTGGTATTAATGGAAAAGTTAGTGTCTGTGTAAACGTTGTGTGAAACAAACAATGAAGATCTGTGATACTTTGAAGAAGTGAGATGGATTTGTGGGGAGTGGCCTTCAAGTTCTCCATTGAAAGTACCATAGGCTGGTTGATGGATGTTTCAAAATATGATGGTTTGAAGAACTATATTACTGCATATTTTGTGACTTAGAATTTTTACTGATCTTTAGATGGATGGGTAGTGACAGATAAGTGTTTGAAAGAGTTTTGTGTAGATGACACTGTGACATTGTGATTAGTTTTAAAAAATTGACATTTGAGGAGTGTTTTTGTTTTCGTCTGCATCTTTTCAACAATGTTTAAAATTAGATAAACAACAAGATTGATGACTGTAAGAAAATAGTTCTGCCAAGATGATAAGGGCACCGGGAGGAAGCGCATATAAAATGCACATCAATAGAATAATAGTAAACAACAAATGCAAAATAGGTTCAAGGGTTGTGGCCAGTGGCATTAGGTGTGATTGCGGTGACCGCTGGGTCCATTTCAGGTGTGCTGGAGTTGATAGGAGGAAGCTTGTAAATGGAAGGAAGACACTGTGTGGTGTTGTAAGTTATGTTCTTTCGATGCTCAATGTGAATGTAATGCAATAGATGAAAGTGGATCTAAATATATGAATGAAGTGATAAAAAAACTACAAGACGATGTCAACGACATCCGAGACATGATCCAAGGTACATACTTGGTCATGAGAGAAGATGTAGAAGAAGCAAAAGTGGTGGTGAGAGACATGAGATGCGAAGCAATGGCAAATAATTCGTTACTGATGAACCGGATGGAAAACATCAAGGCAAGTTACGAAAACGAAGACAACATCAGAACAAAAATGATGGAAAGTGGATGGGACATACTGCAAGTAAGAGTGGATGATATGAAAGAACAAATGGAGAGAGACCAACGAGAGAAAAAATATCAGGAACCAGGCCTAGATGGTCCTGCTACTAAATCAAAAATGAAAGGAAGTGGCTCTATCCAAATCATAAAAACCAACTTATTCGACAATGAAGAATCCTCCTTAGCCCACTGTGTGGGTGAAGATATGCTGATGTCTGGTGGCATAGCAAATACGTTCCTAAAGAAATTTGGGAGAAGAGAGGAACTTCTAGAACAGAATAAGAAAGTCGGCGAAGTGGCTATCCTGGAAGAAGACGGTAGGTACGTGTTCCAACTGATTACAAAGAAGAGAACAAAAAGAGACACACCTAAACTAAGAGATTTGTGCCAGTGCCTATCGAACCTTAAAAAGTTGTGCATGGAAAAAAATATAAGCACTGTCGCGATGCCGAAGATTGGATGCGGTAGAGACAAACTTAAGTGGACACAAGTGAGGAGAGCAATTGCAAATATATTCGATGGATCTGGTGTTGAAATCAAGATACACATTTGGAATGAAAAGGTATTAGCAACTAAACTAGATGATCATATAGAAAATGAGACTGACGCCACAGTTAGGCCTACTGGTACAGGTCATCAATCTGTAACTGAAAAACATTGATCCAAATAGGCTTAAAAAAAGAGTAATAGTCATGGGCGACTCTATGCTCTATAATGTTGGTAAGATTAGTAAACAGGCAGGGGTAGAGTGGAAGGTAAATGTTATCCAGGTGTAAGAACAGATCAGCTCACCAAAATTGTAAAAAATAATCATGAAAGTGAGGTGATAGAAAGTGATACACAACCCCCTATTATAATAGTGCACGTGGGTACAAACAGTATAAAAGGGTGGAGAAGGAATGGCAATGCAGTTAATGACAATTGGGGGAAAACTTGTATCAGAGCTGAAATGTAATTCCCGGGTGCAAATATAGCGATGAATGGTATATCGCACAGGTTAGATGTTTATGATAATGAGATAAATGAGATTAATGATGACATTGAGTGGGTAACAAAAGAGCTAGGATGTATATATACAGACCCAAACATATGGCTGTTGAAAGATAGCCTGGGTAAAGATGGTCTACATTTTAACCACAGGGGTCATAACAACATGTATAATATAATCACTGGGATAGTTAATAAACTGGAAAACTAAAATCGCAAAGTGGACAGGTAGGTCTATCTACTGTAAGTGACCCACAACATGTTCATATAAACATAAATAGTCCCAGTAGGCCTAATAATGATAATACAATTATACAAAAATTGCCTTTTAATATAGACCTACCAGAAATAAGCAGAACGAATGATATTATTTATGCTAACATACAGAGTTTACTACCCAAAAACACTTTATTAGGGGATATAATTGATCGTAAAAAACCAATTATTATTGGACTCACAGAAACTCGTTTAATAAAAGATATCGATGACTGGGAGATAGATGTAGATGGGTATAACTCTATTAGAGTAGACTCTAACAATAGACATACTGGAGGGGTCTTGATCTATATAAAGAAAGAAATAACATTTTCAATAATAGGAACTAGAGTTATAGAAAAAGAATGGTGGGAAATCTCAATCAAAATTACAAGTGGATATCTTGCAGGTATGACGTATTGCCTTATATACTCTTCGCCAAAAAGAAGTAAGGCAATACCATTATAGCACTAGAAGAGTTAATAGAAAGAGTAGAAAACAGGAACTGTAAATTAGTTATTAATGGTGATTTCAATATTGATTTAAGTAAGGTAACTGTTTATTCAAAGAAGATTCAATTAATGTTTGATCGGCTAGGGGTAGTTCAAATGGTCAAAGAGTTCACGAGATTAGCGAAGTTAGTAAGCAAAACCGATAAAAAAGTCTCTTTCACAAGGACGACGATTGATTATGTAATAACATATACAGAGCTTAGTAATTGCGTAGAAGTTAATATACTGAACGAAACTTTGTCGGACCACTGCATGATTGGCATTTGTGTATTAGATAGTAGAGCACATAACATAGGCCTCAAAACACAGAATAACAGAAAACAAATTAGCTTGCGAAACTATAACAAAATATTCTGTGATGGGGAGAAAAAACTAAAATTCATAGAAACTCTTGCAAGTCAAAATTGGAGTATGAACACAATGGTACAGATTTAGATGGTATGCTACACGAACTTTTGAATAATTTATCAACAACCATAGATATAGAAATAAAACCACAAAAGCTATCAGTTAGGTATAACCATCTGAACAATAAATGGTTTGATGGGGAACTAAAGAGGGTAATTAGTGAAAAAATTATTTCTTTAGATTAGCTAAAAGGAGTACCAACCAAGAATTATGGGAAAGTTATGCCCAAAAGAGAAATCTCTCTTTATCTATGGTAAGACAAAAGAAAAGTGATTATTACTCTAGTAAAATCATAGAATTCAGAAATAAGCCTAAAAAATTATGGGATGTACTCAAACTCTTATATAAAGGCAAACACACCAACGTACCAAATGAAATCTACTTTGACAACAAAAAATCAAGTGGGGAAAGATGTTGCAAGAAAGTTTAATGAATACTTCATTAATAGTATACAAAAAATAAATAAGTCAATAATTAGTAGTCCATACCACACAACACAAATAATAGAATCAATAAAAAACAGTTCTAAGTATGAACTATTAGAATTTGAGCAAGTAACGATGGATGAGGTATCAAAAATAATAAAAACCCTGAAACCTGTTAGCCCAGGTGAAGACGGAATTAATGATAAAGTAATGAAGGGATCAAATATAGTACTGAATGAATATTTAACAAATATAATCAATCTATCCCTAACACTGGGAGAAATACCAGATATACTCAAAAGTTCTACAATAATTCCTGTGCAAAAGGTGCCCAGGGCAATTGACGGGGAAAATTTTAGACCAATAAATACACTTCATATAGTAGAAAAGATATTAGAATCAGTTGTTAAGGAACAATTGGTGAATTTCTTTGAAACTAATAATACTTTTATAAAAGAACAATCAGGTTTCCGTAAAAATCATAACTGTGAATCAGCAATTACCCTAGTCCTAGAAAACCTAAAAGAAAATATGAAGAGTTCTGTAACAGTCGCTATATTTTTGGACCTAAAAAAGGCCTTTGAAACAATTGACAGAGATATATTACTAAAAAAATTGGAAAAGTACGGTATCAAAGGTAATGTTGCAAAATGGATCAAATCATACCTAACCTTTCGAACACAGAAAGTCAATTACAATGGTTTTTACTCAGATACTTGGAAAACGACATTGGGGTGCCACAGGGATCCAAACTGGGTCCATTGTTATTTATTATCTACATAAATGACATTGCTAATAACCTACAATTTGTAATAATACACTTATATGCGGATGATGCCTTATTGATCATTTCAGGTGTTAACATACAGGAAGTGTTAGATAAGCTTAAAATTGATCTAAAAACGTTAGAAAGTTGGCTAGACGCTAACAAAATGAAACCTAATATTGACAAAACTAAGGCTATGGTAATATGTACACCAAAAATACGAAAGAATTTGGGACAAATTAATATTAAAATTGGAGGTAAAAGAATCGAGGTAGTGACAGAAATTAAACATCTTGGTATAATAATAGATCAGGAATTAACCCTCAAACAGCATGGACAATATATTATCAAGAAGATGGCAAAAAAAAGTAGGTTTATTTTTAAGAATACATAGACTTATACCTATTAAAGCAAAAATATTGTTGTACCAAGCAATTGTTGCCCCTCATATAGACTACTGTAGTTCCCTACTGTTCTTATTAGGAAAAAATGAAATAACAGTTTTGCAAAAACAACAAAATAAAGCAATGCGAGCTATATTGGGGGTAAACAGAAGTACATCCATAAATAAAATGTGCTCAGCTCTAGGATGGATGCTAATTAAAGATCGAATCCTCCTGAATACATTGTCTTTCATACATAAAATTTATAAGGGTGTGATGCCAAAATACCTGGGAGACAAATTAACTCAGATTAAAAATATACACACATATCCGACAAGGAGAGGAATGGATGTAAATATTGTAAGAGTAAGTAAAAGAAGTGAAGAGAACTCCATATTCGTAAGAGGGCTCAAAATTTTTAACCGAATTCCCATAGAAATACGTGATGAGGACAATCCTAAAAGATTTAGAACAAAGTGCAATAAACAAATCAAAATGGGTAAACTTCTGGCTAAGTCACATGAAAAATGTTCATTCTGGGATAAAATGATTCAATGAATAATGAAAATCAATAGTATTAATGTAAATTTATACCCCTGGGTATTTTATTTTATTTTATAGGGTATTGCACTAGGTATGAATTGAATATTAACATGACAAATTAAAAGTTCATTCTAGAATAAAATGTAGTTGGTCTTCACTGATACTATACTAATGTGAATTTATAATGAATGTATTTTATGGGAGCCCACTCGGGATAATAGTACAATGTCTATGATTAAGGTACAATGACTTAATGTGAAGTTATAAAGATGCCTATGAAGATTGTATAGGGAATTGCATTATATACATGAAATTGAATATATTATAGTTTATAGGCCATATTGTGAAACTGAAATGTATTGTGAAATGTATTGTGAAATGAATTGTAAAAATAGCAATTTGCTAAATAAAAAGAAATACTACTACTACTACTTATAATTAATAATATATAGAACACAATGGTATTCTAGTGGAACAAACAAACGATAGGGTGACCTTCGAAGAAGACGATTTCATGTTTTACACAAAAGTGCATGCACCTGCAACTAAAAAACAGCATTCATATAAAAATTAAATTAAAACTGTTAACAAAATAAATTGCACCCACCGATCTTTTTAAAACTTCCCAGTAAAACGTCAATGAAGCTCTTGGGTTTTCAGCCAAGTCCTTCGCTTTGCGGCTTTCGTAGTTGGTAAAGAACTTGAAACCCGACTTTCCATATCCCTTAAGAAGGACGTATCTAGCCGATGGAATTCCATCCCTAATGAAAGAAAATAAGATTAAAACTTGATGGTAAGCCTATTAGCTGATAGGCCTAATGAATTAGATGAGCATCTTTGTAAATTGTTCATTATATTATAACTAGGCCTAGCCATTATATTAATTTGATGAAACTTTTAGAGCAGGTGAGGTTTAATTGTACTAATTACTCTATTGGACTATACACTGCACTTTAATAATATAAATAACATGATTTTAAACAATATTTCAACGACTTATCATCTTCCACGGCTTTATTAATTAATGCTACCGGTACCGGTAATAAAAGTTTTGGGGAGTACGTACGGTAGCTAGGCCTAATATACTCCCCTAGGCCTACTATCTGTTCATTGCAAGGTGAAATTCCCCTCTTTTCTTGCCTTTTACGATTAGCAGAAACTTTGGGCCAAATTCTACCCCGAGCCCAAACGGGGGCACATTGAACTGTTGACTATGCACAGACATTTTCCGACTCTTGGTTTAGAACCTACAGCCGGGGCTAAATCACTGTTAATTCTAGTGTATGACTACGAGCCTACTTTGTTGCAGTTGAGAGGCACATGGCGTTGGCTTCCAGAATCCCCGGTGTGTCGCAAGCCTCATCAAACCACGTCTTGAACTGCCCTATAGGCTCCCGGTGGGACAGGTCTTCCTCAGTGAAAGTTTCATTCTTGTTCTTGTACTTTATTCTCATGCCTGTAATTTAAAAAAGAATAGGCTAGGTGATGAACACAGCCTACAGTAGGTCCTAGGCCTACTTTTTGATCCGAAGATTTGATAGACATCGTACAGCTGGGTACAATCTACAGGTCTTATATTAACCATACCTAGTCCAGGTCAATAAGTAGTAGGCCTTCTTTGATAATACATTCGTTAGGACTAGGATCACACAAAGGGTTATTTTAAATACCCTGGGAAGAGCTTCCCGTTTCTGGGTAATGTTATCTCAAAACCATAATTCCCATTTTCAGGTTTTGTTCCAAGGTAAATTGTAGGGAGTCCTTCAACCTAGCGGTAGGCCTAGGCCCTAAAAAAGGTTAACCTCTTAGCTGAAGCCTTGGCCTAACTTAACAACGTAGGCCTAGGCCCCTGTGTTGGACCAAGGGCATTTAAAATTAGATTATGATTTAAGGATCGTGCAAAGCAAGGGGTGTGATGTGCTAAGCACCCATTGGTTGAAATGGTTGAGACCCCATGTAGGCTACTAATGAACCTAGGCCTAGGCTAGGCTAGGGCTAGGCCTAACCTACATGTTAGGCCCTTGTAGACCTAGGACCTAGAGCCTACTTGGAGAATCAACTCCTAGGCCCTAGGCCCCTAGGTGACAGATCCTGTGCTGTGTGCATTGACAGTGTAGAGCCTACGGACCACATTTAATATAAGTAGGCCCAAATACGGTAAACCTGTAGCAGAGCGGACGTGGGTATTATAGCGGCTAATACTCCACCTACAAAACCTTTAACGTTGCTGTTTTAAATCTAAAGTACCTTCTAAACCTTTAACGTCGCTATTTTAAGCGAAAGTACTTTTCCGTTGAGAGTCCTTTATAATTAAAATAGCGACGTTAAAGGTTTTGTAGGTGGAGTATTAGCCATACCCACGTCCGCTCTACTACAGGTTTACCCTAAATACTAGAGTAAAGCATGTTAAACTGTTAATAATTACAAACAAATCATCAATCTTTACAATTTATCCGAGGTTGAGGGTCCTAAGCCCAACAAAGTCACCTTGATTTTGAGGTTATGTGTGTTCCACATACAAATCGTAACTGACTTACCGCCAATATCAATCGACATCAGAGTTTTTTGATCCATTGTAAGTTGTGGCAAGTACACCTGTTTATATCTGCATATCTTAATACCAAACTGACAGTATTTAATAAGAAATGTTGACATTGAAAAACAGACTTTGACCCGGACTCTTCATCTTGAACCCACAGCCCTGCTAACAATAACAAAGCATGCACAAACAAGGTTTAGAAGGCTTTGATAAATTCTGGCAAACTTGAAAGGTCAGTTTTCTGAAAGTACAAAATTGTATTTTCTGGTAAAAATTAACAAATAACAATATGAATGATATGTATACATTTAGCTGCAACATGTCGGAAGTAACAATTGACAAATCACAACTTGTTTTAACTTCCGTCGCAATACAAAATACAAAATAAAAACCTAAAAAAAAACATTTAACGTTTCTAATTAAAATATAAAGGACTTGCAGGAGTTTTACCAAAAAAAGAAACGTTTAAGATTTTGTAGTTTTAATTGTTAATAAAACAGCAAATTCTAACACATGATGATTTTATTTTGGATCCCCCCAACCGAAGAAGTTCCCTTGTACGCAGTGGAGAACTATCACTTATTTTGGGGGACGCAAACATTTTTGTAACCACAAACGGTCACCGATTTTACTCGGCACTCTCATGTACGTACGTAAATTTGTACAGTAGTATTTCAGAGGTCAGGCTTGTCCAACCCACAAGTTAGTTACATTTTATTCTTGGCACAATCTAGCCAATTAAAATCAATACATTCACATAATTACAAAACAATAAATATAAATAAATACATTTATAACAAATTACATTACATACAAACAAACATAGTATGCAAATTAATAGGAATTAAAATTGAATATGCTTATAATAAAAACATACTTACAAAACTTGCTGCTTTATCAATTGGTATATACATTTAGCTTTAAACATTTCTATATGAAAATATAATTTTGCCACTTTTTTTATCTACTCTACATCCTAAAGGAGTTTTCCCCAACAGCTCCCCTGTATTAAAAATGCACCTTACTCACATCAGTAATTTTTTGACAAGATAATATTCATCATATTATTTTAATTTTATAAAAAAAAATAATACCAACAACAATATACTCTCTTTTACACTCATACCAATCCAAAATACTAACATCCTATTAAAAGGCATATGCCTCCCACAATTAATAATACACCTCATTGCTTTATTTTGTAAAACCTGCAACATAATTTCTTTTCACTTGATACAGCAAAGTAGCACAATGTGCCAAACTGTGATACAAATTCCCAATTACTGTATGCGGGAGAAACCCATCTCCAGGATTTAAGAACAGTCTGAAGCTACTGCCAAAGTCAAGCGTGACCCTGTCCAGAGGAAGACGAGGCTATAATAAATCAATAACCCAACGAGAAACAGCCGGGGGCAACGCGTGTATAAGAACGAAACAAACCGACTGGATGGAAGAAAATGGAAAGTCAAGATGAAGGAGTTTGATGAGCTAATTATATCCGTGAGAAACTAGGGCGCTCCAATCGGTTTGGTCATATTGTGTCGCCTGTGATATTGTAAGCTAGATCACAATGAAATGACTTTGATTATTACATTGTTTTCTAAGTTTTTAGAAGAAAAGAAAATGATGATATTATTAATTATTGCAAAATAAATATTATTTATTTCAATAAAAAATGAAATGTGTTTGTTGCTAATTAAATTTGGTTAAATAAATTACTTTGAAGTTTGAATGAGAAATTTTAAATGTTTGTTGCGGTTTTCATATTTAATCATTTAACGTCTATTCTATTGAGTTGAAACACTGATTCACAAAGAAAGACAATAAATCTAAAAACATAAATGCAAAAAAAGTTTGAAATAGTAATGTTACACTTACAACAGCGCACGAGACAATTTTCGTCAAAAAATTTAAATTCAATACTATAGCAAAATACTAACCAAATATAAAAAGAGGGGGATGAAAGAAGTTCTTCATATGACCGAGAAAGATCTAATTATGTGCGCAAGGTATCATACTTTAACTTGGTACATCACATGTGTCACATCTGGGAACAACCTTTTCTCTGATGTTTACTTGCTATGTAGCACTATGACCTGTTATGTTATTACTTAGAGAAATGAAAAGTCATATTTATTATAGCTAGGTGATACACTAGAATTTGTTATTTTGCACCACATCCCACGATGCTTGTTGCAAATCCAACAATCATAGTTAGTTTGTATTGTTGTCCTTCTTTGTAAATAATTATAAATAATAAATATCCACTTAACTCTGGACGTGGACTAGATTGAACAACATTAGAGAATTACATACGTCATCCATCAATTCTTTTCATGTCCATTCACTCGACTCCTCGCTGTTCTAACATATTGCTCAACTTTCCCACTGGCGTGTCTGCCCTTGGTCTCCTACCTGGAATTCCTTTGTAAATAAATAAATTAATAAAATAAATAAATAAATATCCACTCTTAACATCTGGAACGGGAACTAGATTGAAATCAACGATTAGAGAATTACAATACGTACAATAAGTTTACAATACAGT
>JAMZAV010004199.1:0-48558 GCA_024449915.1 Sweltsa coloradensis
GGCGACACCAGCGTCCTCGACAGACTGATGCAACCAATGGCATAACATACGCTAGACTCCCAGTTTGGCCGTGGGGGCCCCAATTGGAAGCCATCATGACAGGGGAAAAACAATGGCCGACAATAAATCTACCCATGATCTACCCCACGGTCCCATAGAGATACCATATGGTATTGGTACGGTATGTATGTATAGTAGATACACCATATATGATTACGGTATGGTATGTATGGTATTGGTACCATACTAGTGGTATCTCTGTGATTTTCCCCTTTCATGATGGCTTTTAATCGGCACGCTAGTCTAGCGGTCAGTGGTCAGTGATGGAAGCTGGAAGGAGGCTAGAGCAGTTTTGCGCATCGACACCTGTGACTGTTACACTGCTGCTGCTGCTGCTGCTGCTGCAAGTTTTCTATTCAGGTCCTGGTTCTGTCCCCAACATAGCGTTAGAAGGAACCTCAGTTGCAGTTGATGGTGGGTACCTACCTGCTTCATGTGATGGTGGCCACGAGCCCACGACCAGCTACCTTTGGGTCAGTGATGGAATCTTATCGTCAATACGTCCTCAAACTTTACTCGTCTTCTGCTACAGTGTTGTTTGATGGGTATAGCGAGACTTCTACTACTAATGGTGCCGAGCAGAAACGACGTGCTTCCCACATAGGCCTATCATAGAATAACATTGCGTTCGACACCATTGTTTCCATTACCCAGGCAGACTTCCTCAGCAACCCACACAACAAGACTCCCTCATCACGTTATTGACACAAAGTTTACGAGAGGTTGGGGTGACTGTTTGCCAAGCAAAGGGTGATGCAGACACACTCATCGTCAGCACGACCTTAGAAGAGTGCGCTACAGGACGAGATGTAGTAGTGGTCTCAACAGACTCTGGAGTCTGATGTCCTCGTCATGTTAGTGGCGCGGTCTCCAGGAACAAGAAAGAACAGTGCCAAGAAAGATGTTTAATGTTTCAGAAATCCAAGAACAGATTGGCAACATGAAAGAGAGTTTGCTGTTTTCTCGAGCAGTTACGGGTTGTGATACCACGTCCGCCATTTATGGAAAAGGGAAGAAAACAGCGTGAAAACTGCTCGAGAAGACAGCAGAGCTGAGGGACTGCGCTGCAGTGTTTAACAACTCATCAGCAACGAAAGAGGAAGTGATTGCAGCAGGGGAGAGTTTCATGAAGAAGAAAGCTGTACAGCACAGAGGACTTCTCCTGTCTAGATGAGCTCTGTCACCGTCTGTACGCTCGTACACTAGCTAGGCAAGACGTGACAGCTTCCTTTGAGCTTGGCCACTCTTCCCCCAACAAGCGCCGCATGTAGCCAACACTCGCTGCGAACCTACTTGCAGGTAAGCATTTGTTGTACAATTTAATTAAGTCCTTGTGAAAGATGCATTTTAATGTTTTGTGAATTATTCCAGGTTCAGGAGTGGCTACAAAATCCCTTTGTGCCCCACTGATTGGGGTTGGCGCCAGGTTCAACAAGATCTATTCCCAGTGCCTAGGGCTACAGATATGGCACCTGCTCCAGATTTACTTTTGAATCTTATTTCATGTGGCTGCAAGTCTGAATGTGCAACAAGATGTACATGCCATGTTGCTGGCTTATCTTGTTCGATGATGTGTGCCCATTGCAGAGGGCGGAGTTATTTCAACGGTCCATTTCATGAACCAGATGACGATGATCAAGAATAATGGATTATTTCGTTATGTGTGTCTGTGTTGAATTTTCAACCAAGACATTTTAAAAGTTTTTATACAAATCGAAATAAATGCTCAATCTTAGACCAGTGAAATCATTGTCTAGACCATAACTCCAAAATTGTCGCTTACGCCCTTTTTGCACATACAAATTTATGTCAACCATGTCAAATGGTACACTAACTTTATGGGGTTGAACACTTACGTAGAGTGAACTGAGTTCTAAATTTAAAGCATGTAGGTTTCTTTTTAAGCTCAAAACCATAAAAATGTCACAAGCCCTTTTTCATGAAAAAAAAATGATGACGCGCACATGAGATGATAGGGGAGTTCTTGTATGTTATTAAGGACATCATTTGGGACCTATGTTTCAATTTCAGCTTTACATGATTTTTTCAAGGTAAAAACCTAAAATTCCTGAGCTAGTAAAATGCTATTAAAACCTTCATTTCTATGAATTCTGGCTAACTATTTCAACTTTTTCTTTCAAAAGGCCCATACATAACCATGTGTCCATGTGAAATATGAACGTTGTAGCCCCACCCGTTTCGTCAGAATCGGCCCAAAACCACGAAAATATCGCATTAAAAAATCGTAAAAGTACGATATTCATGAGAAACATATTTTCGATTGTACCCAAAAACGTGGCATGTCGAAGTTCAGAGATTTCGAAGGTCCCCTTCAATTTTCATCAAGATCGCATATTACGTTTGCCCGGTAGAGAGCAAACAAACAAACATACAAAAAACAAACAGGAAAAAAAAAAAATGAGAAAAATAACCGCCCAAGCTATTTTTCTCAGGGTAAGTGGAGTTCGCTTCAGTCATCCAATAATATTGCCATTATTTTAAGAAAAGCTGTTGTGCTATGTGTTTCAGGAATCAAGATAGGATTTACTTAATATTTTATTTGACATCAAGTTTGTAAACTAAATGTCAGCACGTGATGTCTTCTCCGTACATTGTCAACCCCTCTCCAATATGCATGTGTGTATTGTATGGTGGACATAGGAAAAACACAACACAACCTTTTGGGTTTTATGACCAAAAGTGTTCAATTGTCTATGGGAAATTCTAAATTAATTTTGAAAATATTGTGTCTTCCATCCCGCTTTTTGACAAAAAAAATAGTGGCTATGACGATTCAGAGGAAGGTAATAAATGGTATCTTTGTTTTCAAATACATATTTTTTTGTGCTGCCTAAAAAAAGCTTTATTTTACAATGTTATCAAACATTAAAAGCGCTTGCCAATATTCAGTGTAAATTAATAAGTAAAAAGTAATTCTATACAAGCGGGGTCAGCGGAAAATGCACATTGATTACACGCTTATCCGCTTAACAGTCTTAAAAAGTCCTCACTGAATATTGGCATGCGGCTTGTGTGTTGTTTATACGAGCATGGAAGTCTTGAGCCGGGTGTCCTTCATCGTAGACTAGTAGCCTGTACTAGCAGGATCCATCCTTGGTGACCCGTAGATCTGTAACAAACAGGTCACAAGTTAATTGACGTTTTTGAACTAAGAAACTTTATTACATCAATAAACGTGTTCAGTATTTTCCTATAGACTATTTGTATTAAAATATAGGATGTATTAAACGTTTTAATAAAAGTTTTAATTACAGCTGTGCAAAGTTTCAGGCATTGTTGTCAGTCGGACGTAAAAGCAAGAATAAAGAAAGCAACAAAGTCCGCAACGATGACTTTGGTAAGTCTTATTTATTGTAATGTCCCATTCGCTCTCTTAGCTTACTTTGCTGCGAAGATGATTAAAAACGTGAAAAAAAACTAAACTAAAATAGTGTACCCACAAGTTATCTGGCTCAACAGCTCAACTCTCTCTAGGTGCTGGAATATAAAGAATAGGGTGCTCGAAGTTGGACAATATAATATAGAGCTGTACATCAAAAATGTATTTCATATTTTGTGCAACTTGTAAAACTAGGAACGCTTAAGTCCCGCCGCGTTGATGGATGAGCTTTTTTGTAAGTTTTTAGTTTGCGTAGGACCACTTTTCCTTTGCAAGTGGTTTTTGAATGCATTGTAGGTGATAGTTGTCAAGTTTCTATTGTTACTTGTTAATCTAGAATTTTTTTGTTATTATAAACCTCTAAAAACTCATATTAAAACCTTTATTCTATGGATTCTGGCTAACTTTCCCAACTTTTTCTTTCAGAAAGCAATACATCACCACTATCTTAATGTCCATGTAAAATATGAACGTTGTAGCCCCACCCGTTTGGTCAGAATCGGCCCAAATGTCACGAAAAAGTACGATATTCATGAGAAATGTTTCTTTGATTTTACTCAAAAACGTAGCAGGTCTAAGTTCAGAGATTTCGAAGGTCTCCTCACATTTTCATCAAGATAGCATATTATGCCGTTTGCCCGGTAGAGAGCGAACAAAAAAACAAAAATACACACAAAAAAAAAACACTAGAGCTAATTTTTTGGGGGTCAGTGAAAATTGAAGTGTTCGCTTCGCTCATCCAAAAATAACAATAATGATTGCGTGTTACATACTTAGATCCCCCTTGGCTTCCTTGACGCAGTTGAACTCGCACATGTTACTGTAGGTGTTGCCGTCCGACGCACAGACTGGCATGAACATGCGAGGACACACGCACCGCACCTCGTCCTCTTCATAGGGCAACTGCGCGTGCGCACAACACGCGGCCAGGAGGACGACCAACAATACCGCGCCTTTCATGGTGACACTGCAACAAATCAATCTTACTAGTGAAACTAGTCCTCCCTCCCCATTTGCAGAAAATAATCCTGAAACCATCCATTCCAATCTATTCCCAAAATATTAATAAATAAATAAATTGTATTTAGAGTCTACCCACTCAGTTATATAACTGATTTTCAGTGGGGACAGTAAATCAAAGCGACTACCCAGCTCAGTTATATAACCGTGTAGTCCCCGACGCAATCGACGAGTGAGCGATAACCAACCAAAGACCGAGAGTTTTAAGAGGAAATATAACAATCAGTGATATGGACAGTGCGAGCACCCGCGAATCACCGCCAGAATCAACAAGGCCGATTCAGAACAACTCTGAATTTATTATGTGCTTCGTTGGTAGGACGGCTCCAAAGTCACCGTTTACAATCTCCTAAGACACTAACTGATGGACTTTCGTCCAAATCAGAAGTTAAAAAACTTCTTACTTTGGTGGGAATCGAACCCTGGACCTTCTGCATTGGAAGCAGAAACGCTAACCACAAGACCAAAGAGCCACACTTTAATTAATTAATTATTAGAATTAATTCCCAGTAACTTGCGTGACATGCATAGGTAGGCAGGATCATGGGGGGTGAGGGGGGGTTGCAACTGCTTTCAGTCCTCTGATTGCAAAACTTATTCTGAAATTCAGTCCAGAAATAGTTTTCAATATGCTCTGTCCAGGGAGTTCTTAAATATTATCATTTTGATTTCATTTTGATCCCGATCCTGATTCCCCTGCTAAGCCCACCCACCAGGCAAAGGCATGATAGACTAGCAGAAGATCAGGAGAATCTCCCCCCTCCCCCCTCTTCGTCCGTGCACCGTGCTTGACACGTCTGCTCCCTACGAGGCCCATGAAAGATTCACCAGGCAATCCGAAGATGCATGGCTTGAAATATTAAACTTGGGAGACCGACATACGTAATAATTACATAGTCGCTCTCGAGCTTTATGCGCCCAGTGATTTAAAGAGATTAGAGACTTAATATTTTGTGGCCCTGTTTTTCGCGAAGTGTGACAGGTGAATATGATGCTGCTGCTTATAAACTGGTGTATTACTGGGATTACTCTTTCAATGGATTATATAATAAATTTTAAGTTCACGTGTTGAATTTGTTTGAGAGATTTGAGACTTAATATTTTGTGGCCCTGTTTTTCACGAAGTGTGACAGGTGAATATGATGATGCTGCTTATAAACTGGTGTATTACTGGGATTACTCTTCCAAATGGATTACATAATAAATCTTAACTTCATGTGTTGAATTTGTGTTCAGCTGACGTGGAAAAGAATTGAATCAGTGGCGTAACTGCGGGGGGGGGGGGCGGCACAATTTTTTGGCAAGATTTTCTAAACTGTTAATACAACTTATAATCTTCACCATTTTACAATTTATCAATGAATCCATGTTAAAACCTAGTAAAATACCATTATAAGCAATGTTACAAAATCAAGTTAAATCTGTGTTCATGCTCCCCAAGCCCGTGCTAGCTGCGGGGTAAACATTAAGTAACATTATTATGGACAGATATTAATGTTAATTTTATTCGGTTTAACTGATATAAAGGGTGCAGTTAATGTTATTTTTGTTGAATTTTTATATTTTGAACTATATTATTAGTAGAGTAATTGTCATTGGTCCACCCCCTCATTCTACCAGGATACATACTTTTAGTTACAAACATGTTCGTTTCCCCTTCTCCCAAAAAGAACAACAAAAAACAGGGGACGCCACTGAATGGAATAGAAACAGTTATATGATAAATTTTATTTCCTTTTTTCTTTTCTTAATTTTGAATAGCAAATGTATTTATTTTCATATTGTTGTCGCAATACATAGAATATATGGATCATAGATACTAGTATACCCTCATGGATATATAAGGCGTATAGTATTACAACAAAAAATGCGAGGTTCCATCATTTTGATTGTTCTTCCACCTAAGTCCTAATCAGTGGGTTTATACACAAATAGACAATGTGGTAACTTTGCTGGTACCGTGGTCTCCTCACCTTAAGCCCTGTCATCTCATCGACTGATATTAATTGAAACTTATCAGTGTCAATGATTAGAAGTTGGGAAATCCTAACCGTATCTTGGCTCAATGTCAATCATTTCATAGTTGTTTGTTAGTTCGTTGTGACAGCTTTGGGGAAAGAAACTCGTCTGATTGATACCATTAGTTATTCGTCAACGCGTCTTCCTTATGTTGCAATTACTTTCCTAGGAAGGGGGGGGGGGGGGGGGGGGGGGGGAGGGCGGAGAGAAATAATATTCCAGGCACGCCTTAGATATTTAGGTTCCTTTCAGGGGATAATTAGTAATAATAAGTGGCAGACGCGCGACAATCTTCTTCTTTAGCGGGGAGAAGAAATGTAACATAATATTCTAAACATCCATAGTGCTTAAATATGAGAATGAAACACTGCGTCCGTTACATTCTTGCTATAGTGCAGTGTATATTACAACTATACAAACATGTTAAAAAGTAAGTGGGTGGACGCGCCCGACCACGAATAAACCACTGCTTCCATTGTCACCCACACATTGTTCGGTTCTATAGAGACAAAACAATGCTGTGTTAACTTCCGATCTGCAGACATATTCAATTTATTTATTAATCATGACATTTTTAATTTTTTTGGACAAATACGGTGGATCGTCTTGCGTTTGGGATAATAATTTAAACTTAGAACTTTTACACAATTGCATATTGCATCGCTTCCAAAATCCTTTTTACAGCAATTTAATGTAAAAACACAGCCCATTGCTTTCAAAATGTGTACTGTGTAATATAAATTTTAAAAAATCAATGCCACAGATGGTCAAAATATCAACAAACTTTGGCAAGAGAGTTTTGAAATTGTTATCAGTTGATTCAACCTAAATGATTGGAAATTAGAAATAGTACATCACGGATAATAACGCTTGGCACATCAAAGACACATAAATAAAAGTATTGGACCATTTATTAGCGAATAGAATTTGCTCTCAAACCAACCAACCTGTGGCTTGCTTGTTATCAGGGTCCACTAGATACCTAACAGCTGCTGTAAGCTTACAGCAGCTTAGCATAAGTATCTAGTGGACCCTGCTTGTTATAAACATATTATTATGATCCACGTAGAGTATGACCGCCCTAACATTTTAACAACCAGCGGGAAACTCATTCTTATCAACCAAGGTTATTTTTAGGTTGTGGATTTACTGTTTCGTTCTTTGATAATGCCAAATGTTGAGACTGGGACAAGATAATTATTAGCTCGAAATAATTTTTAATTTTTGCAAAGATTGATTTTATCATGTTCTAGCAGTTATCGATTAACGGGTCGAATGTCACATGTGATCAAATAACTCCGGTGTATTTGATTGTTACACAATACCTGTTTATTAAATTTCTCGTGGGAAACCTGCACAAAGCCGCTCTTCAGGACCCGGATCCACAAAGAGGAGTATGCAGGAGTAACATTTTCACTCCTTAGAAATAGCAGAGGTTAAATTTAACTCCGAAAAATCCGTAACTACCTTTTGTGGTTACCTTACTCGTAAAATTAACTCCGATTTTGGCAGCTCGATATAATATTGGAGTGAGGACCCTTGTGAGGGATGTCCGAGGGCTGTTTATGAGGACTCAATCCCTTGCTCGGAAAGAACCTTCAGCCAGAGTTGCCAGTCTCGACGGTATTCGAACCCGGGACCTATACACAATAGCGTTTACTTACATTTCAGAGGAATAGCTCCGTGGTGTTCAAGGTATCTAACTGTCGCGTATAAGCTTCAATGCGGCTAGATTCTTTTATATGTCCTCGCCTAGTTGAACCTATCTCACCCGCGATAACGACGCTGATTATCTCAAAACACTTTATTACTCATATAATCTTCATCGCCTAGCCACCCACTTGAGACACATTGTGTAGGCCTACTTGGAAATTGGAATTGACACGTCGTCCTGTTGACTTGGTTATATTTGACGATTATGCTGCAATAATAGTTTCACAATCTTGCGTCATACGACTGACAACGAATATTTGAAGGGGTTACGGTAGTATAAACAGAATGTTGGTGATCAACTGGAAATAATGTTAACGTTGCTCTATTCATTGCTGTACAGTCCATGCTTGTAATTGATTATTGATAATTGTGTATGTACCGTGATTGTCTGAACAAAATACTTAATAAACGATTTGTTTTTAATGTTTTTATTTGCTTCTTGTATCATGGGTTTGTATAGTTCTAGCCTACATATCGATTGCCTTGATTCATGCAAAGTTACTCCCTTTTATTGATTGGTGTAACTGTACACTGTACACATGTCATGCATAAAACAATGCAGCATTGCATGTCCACATGCCTCGGATCTGTCACCGAAGAACGTGGGTTCGAATGATCGCCTCACCTAACGTTGACAAGAATTATTATTACATTGAACTCTTCCGGGATGCTGGTCCATCATTGTATGTATAACTAAAACATGCTGTTGTTTCATGGGATGGGCAGTTCTAAAGATTCCAGCCCAGCATCGAGCTTAGCCAAAGAACCTGGGTTCGACTCCCCTCTCGTTGATACACCTATAGGACAGGGATGTCCGCTGCAGTTAGACTAGAACTAGTCTGAAGAAAACATTCTCAGTACTGGCTGGTCTCCTTGTTGATGGAGGTGCCGGGTTCATAGTAAATTGGGGGGGGGGGGTTAATTTGCCCACACTTTCAAGGAAATATCAACAAAAAGTCGAGTGCCAATCAAAGATCTTGTTAGGTTTTATCGTGAGACGTGACGCACAGACACAGACAGACATGCAGACAGACAAGACAGATAGACGGACAGACAGACATCAGACAGACAGCAGACAGATAGACACTCAGACAGACAGACAGACAGATACACAGAAAGACAGGCAGACAGACAATTAACAGACGGACATATAGACAGACAGTCAGACAGACAGACAGACGGACAATATACAGACAGACAGGCAGTATTGGTTATTAGTATTGGTTTAGCCGGAATCGTGTTAACAAACACACAAAAACACAAAAAAAAAGGAAGAAAAAAAAACATTCCGGATTTTTTTCTCCAGTGTAGTGAAATGGAATCTTCGCTTCGCTCGCTACGCTCATCCAAAAATATATTAATTTATTTAACTGTTCAAATTAGGCGGTTTAAAACATACGGAACTTTCCTTGACAGTAGATTCAGGTTGGCGGTGTGATTTCCGGTAACATAACCTCAATTTGTAATCCATTTCTTCATGTTGTTTCCACTATTTATTTGTTGTATTTTCATAAAGTGATGCAAGACCAGTGACTTCAAAACTTTGTATGTGTACAGGTCTATGCTTATTCTTTGCTAGGACCAATTAAATAATGGCACGGAAGTAAAAGACAAAAGTGGCCACCGGGATCTTCAAGAGGGGGTCCTTGGGCCTGGGGAGTGCCTCTTATCCCGGCCTAGGTTGGGCCTAGAGGGCATATTCTGACAAAGGTAAAGGTTTGGGGCTGGGCAACCGGTACGCTTAAAGGTAGCCTACTAGACCCTGGACAGGTACTCTTTCGGTTGGTTTCCCCAAAGTTGGAAAAGTAGGTTGGGGGGGGGGGGGGGGGGGGGGGGGGGGCGCGAAGCGCGTATATTTTCAATATTATTAGTATTATTATTAAAACATACGCGCCTCGCGCCCCCCTCCCCTATACTTCTTTTCCCCTAATATTGCAGTGTTGAAATTTAAGTTGTCCCGTCCCAACCGAAAAAGTACCAACAGGTTATGTTATATGGCCTTGGCCTACCAAGACTAAGGATGTGTCTGAACTATATTTTCATTCTTATTCTGTCTCAGTCTCATTCTCATTCTCAGGACCTATCCGAACACATGACAAAACGCGTTCATTCCCTGGTCTTGTTCTCGTTTTACGTCACCGTTACCTACGCTTCATAATATCCGTGACGTAGCTAGGCCTAGTAGCAACCGTAGATAGTCGAATGCACGGCCGAAATCAAGTACTAGGTCTAATAAGATTAGGAATCGAAAAAGCACTCTAGATTCAGGTGTAGATCATGGTGGACGTTATTGGCATCCTACGTAGGGGCCTATTACATTGCCTTTCCGGCACTTTTGAAGTTGGAGGGGTCCAACTTTTTAACACTGTTTTTTTTATTACAAACTTTGAAAAACAACTCCTCGCGTCACTCCTCGGCCCTCGCCACTAATAGCTTTGACAATTGATAATAAAACGGAATTAAATGAAACATGTAGGGCTAAGTGTATTTTTTAATAATATAAATCTCAAATTATGAAATATAAATCATTTGAAGTTGTTTCTTATTGTTTTTATTGAAGAAAAACAGTGTTATAAAGTTGGACCCTTCCAACTGCAAAAGTGCCCCGTTTCCATACCAAATTTGATTCTGTACAATTTATTATAATATTAATTATTACATTAGGCCTAGCCCTACATTACATTACATTATTTGGTAACTCATCGTGATTTGGAAGGGTTTTATTTCGATCATCTCCCGGGGGAATGAGAACAAGAGTGGTATTTTCAACGAGACCTAGATCAAGTAATAAGACCAAGTATGAAGTAATGAGACAAAAAACAGCATTCGGATAGGTCCTCAGTCTCGGTACTAGAAGTGTAAGTTTTGGTCGTTTCTTGTTGGAAGTATCAACAGTGGTAGGTATTAGGCCTAATACCTAAACAAACAGACGAAAAGCCGTGGAGTTGACACATACATGCAGGTGGCTGCCTGATTATTGCGATCTTAACAGAACTTTTAAGTGTTACATAACGTTTCCACACTAATGGCGTTTTCCATTGGCCGCACTCAGGTCGCACTAGTGCGCCCTAGTGCGCACTGGATTGCCACTTGTCTTTTCATTTGTTCAGTTTTGTAATGTTATTCAAGTGGAGGTTGACAACAATGACATCTATGCACTCGCCGAGTGCATGCCAATGGAAAACGCCATAAATTTGACTTCTATATTATATAGGCCTATTATTTTTTATAACTTATTTGGTTACTCAACGTGATTTGGAAGTGTTTTATTTTGATCGTCACCTGAGGCCGCCATTATTTAGGGCTAGTAATAAGAATGAAAACGAGTATGGTATTTTCATTAGGCCTACTAGGTTTTATTCTCGTTCTCAGTCTAGATCGAGAGTCGCGGGACTCTTCGTACATTGCTTCTGACGTCACCAATTGTTGTTGACTTCAAATTGAGAATGAGAATAAGAATGACTGAATGAGTCACGATTTTCAAGCAATCAGACACGTCCTAATAGGATGACATACCTACCCCCTACATTAGTTGTTACGAGCTTTTGCTCTCTGTGCCCTTCCTTGCTCTAGGTAGGGAAAATAATGGTAATTTTAATTATTTATTCCAGAGAACACTCATGCCCAGGTCTACAAACTAGGTCTAGGACTACCTAGTCTAGGCGTAGCAAGTAGCCTCGTCTAGCTATGGACTAGACTAGGCCCTAGGCCTAGGTATTTGGATGGTGGTTTCTGAGGATTCTGATATATTTTAGATCTATAACACAGACCAAAAATGTCCAACCCACTTATCGTACAGTTCGTGACTGGGTTGAAATCCCGTCACTTGGATACTCGTATAAAAACAGCAAAGGATTTGTACCACTACGTAACAATTGAGCTACGAGAAGTTTCAGTTGAAGAGTTGACATCGTTCATGGACGAGTTCAACCATTACATCTTTGAGATGGTTTCTGGAACAGATGTCAATGAAAAGAAAGGAGGAATTCTAGCAATAGGTCAGTATTATTTTGGGATGTTACGAAGATAACACACTAAAATCCTTACGTACCGGTACCCAATAATAGGCCTACTCAATACCTTCTCTAATGTCTTAACAACATTATTATGAGTGCAATAAGAAAGACTTATGAATAATGTAACATGCTCAAATGTACAAAAAAAAAAAAAATGCTTGCTGTGCCAGGATCATGGTGTTTGCTCTCAAAAGCCCTGTGTTTGTTGTGTAGGGCCCCTACTCTGGCAATGCGATAATTATTATTTTATTTATTTTATTTTCTCAATCAGGCCTATGTGCAGTAGGCGGTAGGCTTAGTATTTTTTGTTTTTGAACAGATTCTATTCAAACTATGGAACTCTTTGTTACTACCATACCATAAATCACCTAACCCAAGGTTGAATGACCCTCTCTGGCCTATCCCCCTAATTGTGTTACAATCCCATGTTTCTAGTGTGTTTAATTGGTGCCGACGGTGGGAACATGACAACTCGTACAATCAGGTTTGCCAACTACTTGCGGAACCTCCTGCCATCGAGTGACATCCAAGTCATGGAAATGGCTGCTTCCACAGTTGGAAAGTTGGCACTTGTGTCTGGAACTTATGCCGCCGAATACGTCGAGTTTGAAGTGAAACGAGCGTTCGAGTGGCTCGGTGGCGATAGGCACGAGGGTAAACGACACGCTGCGGTACGTAACTGATGTCTACTAAACCGGTTTGGTTCTTGCTGGTTCACAACTAGTCTCTGTATTAGCCTAGAATAGAGCTAAGAGACACTTGCTAACTTTTTCTTTATACCAAACCCCACTTCCTGACCAGACAATGTTAGTGTGGCTACTAAAACAACTGTCATAGCCTGCTCTAGATAGATTCAATATTATACTGTAAAATACCCTAAATTTCAGAGAATAAGTTATCAGCCCAGGCCCCTATTCTATAACTTGAACTGGATTGCAAGAAACCTCGAGCCAGCTGCTCCGGACCATGATTTACATGTCTGTTTCATTTGTCAGGTCCTGGTCCTGAAAGTCTTGGCGGTGACGATGCCCACGTATTTCTTCCAACAAGTCCAGCAGTTCTTCGACCTCATCTTCAACGCAGTGCGCGACCCGAAGCCAGCGATCAGAGAGGGAGCGGTCGAAGCGATTCGCGCTGCGTTGGTCGTCACTGCTCAGCGAGAAACTGCCAAACAGACGCAAAAGCCTCAGTGGTGAGAGGGAGCTAAACTCGTACTTTCACAAACCAGGGTAGCCTGGCTGTAGCTCAGGGTATCCTGATAAAAACTGGTCTTTGTCCGGTTTTACAGGTTACAAGTGTCAGCTGTGTAGATGAGTGTAGGTCCAAACCTGTGATCAGTAGGTAAATAATAGCCTACAAAATGATATTGCCTTCTTAGCTAAATAAAAAAAGTGGCCCGCAAAAGTTTGATTGGCCAAAAGCCAAAACTTATATTGTTGTTTTAAGTTGGTTAAAATGAAATTTTAATTACAGTTGATTAACATTGATAAAATTCCCCACCCTGTTCTCAGGTACAAACAGCTGTACGACGAAGCCATCGCTGGTTTCGACGAGGTGGTCGTGCGAGAGAAGGGCGTGTACAGAGAGGATCGCATACACGGCGCCATGCTAGTCTTCAACGAGCTGTTCCGCTGCAGCAACGCAAAGTGGGAGCAAAACTACGAGGAACTCATGGACAAACTGCAGGATCAAGAAGTGCAGCAAGCTAGCGTGAGTACTGGTCGCTTTGGATGCAAAATGGTACCTGGTCACTTCATAGCCTTGGTTGATTGTTACTGCAGTATTGATAATACTAGTTAATAGGGATGTGCAAACGTTCGAAATTTGAACTCGAACTTTTTTTAAGTTCGAAGTTCGGTTCAAGTTTAAAAAGAAGTTCAAAGTTGGATTTTTTTTTTTTTTTTGTAATTTGTAGTGGTGTGCGGTCACAGTTTTTATTTGACATGTCAAAAAATGGTTCTCAGTTCACAGGTACAAATTTAAAAACAAAAAATATATGGTGGAGATGCCAGTCCAGAAGTTACATACTTTCTTGGTGGAGGTGCCGGTCCAGACTTTTCACTATTTTACCTAATATGACGGTTTGATATACCTTTAAGTTGGGTTTGAGTTCGATACAGTTCAAAATTTTTGTAAAGTTCGAAGTTCGTTTTTTTAACTGGAAAAGTTCGAGTTTGAAGTTAAAATAGTGGGTTTGCACAATCCTACTAGTTAACATTGATAACATTCAGAGGATTCATTTAGCTTTTTCTAACTTTTGTTTTTCCACAACACAATTATGAATTAAATGTATCACAAGGATGGTCTTAAAGAGCATAGCTCCTAAGTCCAAACACACTTGGTGACTGCCAACCTTAGAGGTCTAACAATTAGATCACAAAATATCAACAATATACAATGATTATATTTATAACAATCAATAGCAAAACTAGCAAACTTTGAAAATAAGGTTAATAAGTGTACGGTAGCGACACTCAAATCATTAAATAAATGAATCAGTGAAAAGTTGCTAGAATTAATGTTGTTGGCCTATTGTAAAAACTTGGGCCTAATAAAAACAAAAACCTCATTGTGCATGATTTACTACCATGACAGGACATCTTAAGTCTATTACCGCGCATGAAGTCTCCCCTGGTCTCGAAGTCGCAACCGCACAAGGGAAGCCCGGTGTCGGCCGTGATCATGCCGACGACCCACGACCACACCGCCATCTGCGAGAGCACCGCCTGTCAACAGCTGGTCACCGAGCACTACGGCACAATCTGCGCCAACGTGTTGAACCAGCGAGGCGTGCGCAACCCGCACACGCAGCACGCACTCTTGGAGATCATGCCGCGGCTGGCAGCCTTCGACAAGCCCAAGTTTGTCAAGAGGTATGTATGTGGCTCGGCTCTACTCCACATTGGAGATATTTAAAATATCAACGAATTAATTCAAAGTTAGCATAAGAACTTACAACCTAACCTAGAGAATAAGCCGAGGATGGAAAGCCAAATTCGAGAGAAATCGTGTCTTCTCCAAACTCCAACATGTTTCCCGAGTATTTGGCGTAGTAGGCCATGATGGTAGATTGGAGATATAGCCAAAGGTGTAAGTGGAAACATCTGCTCAAACTTGTAATTGTCGTACGTACCAGCAGAGTCGATAAAGAAGTTACCCCTTTGGGGAGGTCCCCTTACTCCCAAGTCAAAACGGAATCTAACGTCCTGCGCGCTGAGAGCGGCTCCAATGTGAAACTAATAAAAGCACTGCACGCTAAATACGGTCAGTAGATTATCGATGTGCAGTGACGCTGAAATCAACAAACAACAGACGAAACGTCAAACTTCAATTTTATTTCAATCATATTAGCCCTGGGCCCTAGTCTTTTAAAACGATTTACTTTTGATTTATTATTGTACTATAAAGTGCTGCGCAGGCGTCAGTGACATTTTCGTGCGAAATAATTTGAGATATGCCTTGTTCAAGCCTAACGGACGTAAGTGTAGCCTAGGCCCAAGGCCACAATACAGTTTTCAGACGTAAGTACGCCCTAGGCACTCAAATCGAAATCTTGAACAATACATATTGTCGGCCTAGCTCCTAAGCTTAGGTCTACTCCATCAGAAATATCCTCATTAATAAAGAGAGTTTGCTTTATGCCAAAACATTCGCCAACATTCAATCGTATTTAATATTTTGACGTTTCCGCCATTTGTCGTCATCGACTGTTAACTACTAGTAGAAAAGTGACATAGTTTTATTGAAGTAGTTCCATCAATCGTCACACAGAGTCGCGCGGAACGTTATAGATTCCAAACTCCAAAAACCGACTTTTTATTTGGGCGGGACAGGGAGTTGGATGACCTCCCCAACGGGGAAGCTTCTTTATCGACTCTGATACCAGGGTACATAATTTTGAAAACTAAGTACCCTAGGCCTACTAAACTACAACACTAATCACAATCTATTCCTATTACAGATTACAATTATTGTGATATGATATGATAGCACATATTGTTATATCGATAACCGATTATAATTTGCGTCCTTAGTACATAGCTTTGTCAATACAGACTGATAATTTTCAGAAAGTTTCACTACTTTTTGTACTTGTATAAAACGAGAGAGTCGTCTCTCCTGTCAGAAGTAGCCTATTAATAAAAAATGTTTGTTTCCTAGTAGGGGTAGGCATAACCAATCTGTTTCCCACACATCTGTCATCAATTCATCATGTTGTCTCTCATCCCAATTATAGCCAACTAATATTGATTCTAGACAAGTAATAATTACAAAAAGACCTGCATCAAACAACCTGTCACATTTCAGTTATAATGTATGCCATTTCCCTCTTCAGCCACATGAACGTTTCCATGCAGTACTTGCTAACCACACTACGAGGTCGCGAGAGAGATCGCAGCACAGCATTCGCGACAATCGGCCTCATCGCCGTAGCCCTTGGAGACGACATCAAGCCATACATAACCCGGATCATGGAGGTCGTTCGCTTCTCTCTGCCCTCGAAGGTAACAACACGGGACACGCTTACAATGTGCACGAATATAAAACTAGACTTTGTGCTCAACATTTCTAATCAATTTTATACTGTACATTATTCGGTAGGCTCAATGTCAAAGAACGCCACATTTCGGGCCTTGTTTGAGTTCTGGAATGTTTTCCCCCGCAGGAAACCCCCAGCAAGAAGCGCGGTCCCCCACTAGAGCCGGCTGTGTTCGTCTGCATCACGCTCGTAGGCCACGCCGCCAAGGGTTTGATCAAGGACGACATCAAGGAACTACTGGACCCTATGTTGGCGACCGGTCTAGCGCCTGCGCTGACGACGGCACTCAGGGAGCTTGCCGTCAACATTCCGCAACTCAAGAAGGACATATCTGAAGGTCTCGTTCATTATCTATCAGTCTATCACACCTTATAGCAGCACTTTTTCCTATAATTGATTTCCACTTTTGAACAAAATCGATTTAATAACAGTTTTGTTGTATGCAACGGTATTTTTTATGTCTCAACAGTCCATTATAGATATTGAATTGCTTGTACAATGGACTGTTATTGATCTCAAAAGCTTATCATGAATCGTATAGGCCTAAATACTTTTACCTCTTTTTACTGACTGTCTAGATAGTGTTCGTTTCTACAGCAAATTTTTTTCCGTTAGAAGAAGAGAGAAGTTGTCAATGTAGGGACTTGTTTGAAACCTGTCTGTCCACAGGCCTGCTGCGCATGCTGTCCCACGTGTTGATGCACAAGCCTCTACGCCACCCGGGGATGTCTCGTCATCTCGGACTCAACTCGAGCGGGCCGTCGAGTCTCTCGGCGTCGGGTCACGCGCTCGGGCAAGAGGCGCACGACGTTCTCAGTATCGTGCTTGCGCTTCGTACTCTCGGCAGCTTCAACTTTGACGGTAAGTTGTCTTAGTTTTTCTGGGTTATTTTGTGAGGTTTTTCTAATCTGTATTGTTTGTTTTGTTCAATAAAAAGATTGGAGGAGGGTTGACAGGTTGGTAAAGCAAAGAGGACAAATCCCAGCCTGAAGGGCTGGGGGCAACAAAACTTTTCACCTGCTGATGACAACTGCAGCTAATTTAAAAAGTTCTTACCTTAATCCACGACGCGTTTCGTCCTCATGGGACTTTCAATAAAAAGTTCTTTAAACTGAAAACCGTCTTTGCTCGGTGTAACGTTAGAGTTTTGTCCTCTCTGTGCGCAGGTCACTCTCTGCTGCAGTTTGTCCGCCGCTGCGCCGACCACTTCCTCACCAGCGAGCACCAGGAAGTTAGGCTGGAGGCGGTCAAGACCTGCAGCCGGCTGCTACGTCTGGCCCTGCACGGAGCCACCAACCGACACTCCGACACCGTCACGCTCACCGTTGCAGACGTGCTGGGCAAGCTGCTGGTGGCGGGGATCACAGACACGGGTCAGTTGCGCTCTCTCCAGCACCCACACAAGTTTGCTCACAACTAGTTACTTTCAAGACCTTAGTCCTGCAGATAAGATAAGCTACACTCTATGTCCGTCTTCTTTTTTTTACTAATTACCGGTATGTAATTTTTATGCCAATGTCTGTTTACCAACCGTCGTCCTACTACGGATTCTACGAGGCAGTTATGTTTAGCTTGATTAACTCACCATTTTAAAGTTACGTCCTATGTTTGTTTTAAATCTTTACATCGCACCTTAGTAATGTCGATAGGTATATTATTTTAATGGTGGATTTGAGACAACATAATGTGTAACTTGAATGTAGTAGATATGATTACACTTGTTACTTAGCAAACTTGACATAATGCTTTCAATACCTAGATCACACTGTGGGCTATGACATATCAGCAAGGTAGCGAGCGCTAATATGATAGTTTTCTCCCTGCCCCAGACGCCGACGTCCGCTACTGTGTGTTCGAGTGCCTGGACGACACGTTTGACAGCCACCTGGCCCAGGCCGAGAACTTGAGCGCACTCTTTGTTGCAATGAACGACGAGGTGTTTGAGATACGGGAGATGGCGATCTGTACCATCGGCCGACTGAGCAGCATGAATCCAGCCTACGTGATGCCTTCGCTCAGGAAAACGCTCATACAGGTAGGACCCTGCCTTGCCTTCTTTTATACCTTGGTTGTATTGCATTTGTAGTTCTAAGCAGTACGATAGAAGCCCGAAAGTTGTACGAAACCATAGTTTTTCTTTCAACTTGTTTTGTCTCTTCGTCGTTTACGCATCTTGTTAATTATCGGTTGGTCTACTGTGTTTACTTGTGGCTGCTACTCTTCTTCCTCTACCATTAACAAGGTTCTATACTAATTGTGCAAGGTTTTCTTTTTACACACTGGAACTTGCCTATTTACACTTTATCCTTCCCATTGTTAAATTCTTGTTGTTGATGTTTTCCTGTGCCCACATCTACGTTATTATGTCATGCGTCTAGCTGCCCAGTAGAGACATGCCTCCCTTTCGTTACTGTCCATGCCCTGTCCATGCTGGCATTTTGTCAATCGCTTCCCTTAATCTAGCTCATAAAAGCAGGTGCCGTTTGTCTTGTACTCGGTTGGTATATTATCTGCATACATCCGATTCAAATACCAAATCTAGGGGGATTTTTTCCTGTCATGTTCCGTCTTCAATCGAAACGTTGCTGTTGTTACCTTGGTAAATTCTTGTTGTGATATTTATCTGGCAACACTATAAAAAACATCAAATGGTACCAACAAAACAACTATAAGCTAACTTGTGTGTTAAATTCTTAGTGGCTAGTAGTGGTACGATTAATAATTAGTTGGATCAGAACAGTGTGGTGTAGTCAAACGGTGACAGAACCAGGTTGTGTTGTCTTGTGCAGCTACTGACGGAGCTGGAGTACAGCGGCATGGGTCGGAACAAGGAGCAGAGCGCCCGGATGCTCGACCACCTGATCGTCAACGCCCCCCGTCTCATCCGGCCGTACATGGAGCCGATCCTGAAGGTGCTGGTGCCCAAGCTGAAGGAGACGGAACAGAACCCGGGCGTTGTCATCAGCGTGCTGACGTGCATCGGAGACCTTACCGAGGTGAGAGAACAGACAGCACCACTGCATCTAGTTGTCTTGTTTAAAGGTTGTTCAAGGTCACTTGGCCCATCTATTTTATCTTCCTAAAAAGCAAACTGGTTTCAGTTTAATGCACATTTTGATCATGTTGTTTTTGGATCTAATCTAAGTTAAACAGTACAATTATTGTTGTAAGCCCACTCTTGTTAATTGTTACTTGAAACTCATGTTTTGGATTTTAATTTTTTCTGGGCTGATGTCTTTTGGTTCAGTGAGGCGTATTCCTTACAGCCGAGTATAAATATCAATAGAATGTTTCTCCATTGACGCGCTCTGCTAACCTTGGCGTATTACGACCACACACTGCCTTTATTCTCAGTTTTCTGCTACGTATCTAGTTGAACTATGTGTGTTGTTGTGCAGGTGAATGGAGCCGAGATGCACCAGTGGATGGCAGAGCTGTTGCACATCCTACTAGAGATGCTTGTGGATGCTAGTGCTCCAGATAAGAGAGGCGTGGCTCTCTGGGCTCTAGGACAGCTCGTTGAGGCAACAGGTGCGTACCTGCTTTACGTTATTTCTGACCTTTCTAAGTGAGTTCTAAGACTGATGGCCACACCTCAGATTGCAACACGACATGAACCGTCAAGAGCTATGTTCAACCTATAGGCCTAGGCAGGTCAAAGCTTTGTCTTGATTTATTTGCCAGTTTTACTTTTATAGTTTTAACTTAATCTTTCATTTTATTCTACATTATTAACCAAGTTGTCTTGCATCTACCTTTGAAGGCCTAGGCTCGTACTCAGAACCCATCTCTTGTTGTAGGCCACGTTGTCAAGCCATACAACCAGTATCCTACCTTGTTGGACGTCCTAATCAACTTCTTGAAGACTGAAACCTCGCCCGGTGTTCGGAGAGAGACGATCCGAGTTCTCGGACTGTTAGGGTCGTTGGATCCGTACAAACACAAGATGAACCTGGGTCAGATAGACTCGCAGGTGGACTCAACCGCGCTACTGTCCATGTCGGACAACAAGACTGAAGCTGAAGCCAGCCATGGTAAGCGTTGAGCAAGAGCTAGAGTTAGCCACAAGAACGGGTTTCCCTTCAATTTCAATTTCAATTTAATGAGGGTTCTACAAGTGTATACTGACAACTGGTTTCAGAAATGTCTCGGAAACTCTGGATGTTGCAGAAATAAGATTTCTAGGAAAACGCTAAAGTCCCGTCGCGTTGTTGAGCGAGCACCGGTACGTGCAACAACGACCCGAGTACGACATTCCCATAATGTTACATACCAATAAGTCTTTAAGGTCTTGACCAATTTAGCTGAAAATTTGTAAAATAGGAGAGAATGTTGTACTTATTGACCCTGCAAAATTTCATAACGATCGGAACATTTTTTTTTTTTTTATTATTATTATTATTATTATTATAACCAACGATCGGATTTTGTTCAAAAACTATACAGCAACCCGCCGAGGTGGTATGTACATGTGTGAAAAATTTCAGGTCGATCAGAGAAACGGTGCGACCTGTATCGAAGCAGTAACAGAAAAAAAACAAAAAAAACAGACATTCGAGCCATAAGAGTCAAGTGGAGACGCTCGCTACGCTCGCTCAATGAATTGTGTTTCCATTACAGATTTAACTACGAGCGAGATGCTTGTGAATATGAGCACCTCTACACTGGAAGAATACTACCCTGCTATCGCCATAGCAACGCTGATGAGAATTATCCGGGATCCGACTTTGTCTCAACACCACACAATGGTCGTACAGGTAATAAGAGTGGTGCACAACTCACGGCCTTAGATTAACTTCTTTTTTCTTTTTCTTAAATTTTTATTTATTTATGTACACCAGAACTTGCTGCTGTAAACATAATAGATGATTTTACTTGGAGAATGGGCATTTACACGGATGCTCGGGTGTGTGGCGTACTGCGTTTCCAGCCCAGTCAGTGCAGACCGCCACGCGCCCAAGCATGTGGCTTTTAGTTCTCCCGTAATGCTTTGCAACGGAGCGCGATGCGCAGTTAACTCTGAGCAAGCGGATGAGGGTGACAGGATGGTTTTAAACAAGGCCGACCCTCATTACCTCTTTAAAAACACATGAAGTGTGATGGCAAGTTTACGAAGGAGGACTCCTCCTCACAGCACACCTGAGTAGTAGATATTGTTTACTATAGATTTGCTGTAACTAAGTCACTAAACTTTGTGAGACCGTGTGAGAGAAGCGCTGCGAGCGGTGCAGCTCAACGAATTCACACTCTTCCCCTTCTTTCATTCATGAAATTATGTTGTTGCGCAAATAAATAAGGCTGGGGGACGGCTAAATCACAACCCCATGCACAAGGCGAGCGCTATAGACTGCCTATTGTCATCAAACATTCTTTTCTTCTTTGTAAACTTTGCTAATTGTTTAAATTATAACACACAACACTGATGCATCTGTTGTTTAACTATAAAACATTTATTAATAGTAACAGTTACTGTTACTACAACTTATAATATTGAATTGCGAACAATACAACGGTCAAAAGCGTGGCTGTTCCAAGTACATGTGTGGTAAGAGAACATGATCGCTTGCAGCGCTCTCTTTCTGTCATACGGTCTCCCATACTATGTATGTATCATTTACTTTATGTCAGTGACAACGCACACATTGAGTATGGTATGGATGGTGAATACATATTTTGATTTCTTTACCAAGCACCGCAACCACCAGCAGCGCCTCTCTCCTTCAAAAATGTCAAAACTAAGATCAAATCAACCACAAAAAAGATCTTTATGAACACCACAGAAGAGACTTCACGATTAAAGAACTGGTGGACCGGGATCAAGAAAGGGCCAAACAAAAACTGGTCGAGAAAGACGGCCACCGCCCATTTCCGGCTTGCAACCGGTCACGACGTCTTGCAACACCACCTGCACCATTTAATATTACCAACGAACCGGCCACCTGTTAAACTTTGTAATTTAGAAGACCAAGACAGAGCGCATCTCTTTAGATGCGCCGCCCTCAAAAGTGACATTGACTCCCTGCCCGATGAACTGAGCAGGATAGAAAAGGAGGCAGTCTTATATTGGATAGCAAGACAGAAGAATGGCTAAAGAGGCCAACTTTGCACAAGAAAGAAAGAAAAAAAAAGTTTCCTAGCATGTTTGTTTAGCCCTACTTGTTGGGTAAATCTAATCATGAAATGCGCTACTTTCTGTGCGCAGGCCGTCACCTTCATCTTCAAGTCGCTGGGCATCAAGTGCGTACCGTACATCGCCCAGGTCATGCCCAGTTTCCTCAACGTTGTACGAACGGCAGACGTCAACTTCAGAGAGTTCCTGTTCCAACAGTTGGCTATCCTGATAGCTATCGTCAAGCAGCACATCCGTAACTACCTCGACGACATCTTCACACTCATCAAGGTATGTAGGCTTAGTGCTTGTGAAAGAAGAGATTGTTTAAGTCTTTGTATTACAGTCGAACCCGTCTTAAATGTTCCCTTTCGTTACGTTTTCCTGCTATTGACGTCCAAAAATATAGGACTTGATAATACATCCATAAGTGTATGTTAAAATTACCCGCGCAAAACGTTCCTGTACGTCAGGGGTGGAAAATTACCGGTCCCCCGGGCGAGTAAAAATTTCATGCTGGCCCCTAAATCAACAAGGTAAAAAAATCTATATATTTTTTTAACAAGCACCTTGCAGCGTACATTGGTGTGTGATTCATTTATCAATGCAACATTAACTAGATTCTTCCACAAGTTACCGTATAGGACCGAATATAGCGCAATGTTTTTTTCCGAAAATACTATCTCTAAAACAGCACTCGCGTTATTTTCGCGCTCTTGCATTTGAAATAGCGCCTGAACATAGGCCACCCGCGATACAACTCCCGCGCATCGGCTGCTGCGCATCGCCCCGCCCACCCACTCGACGCCAGCTGATCCCGTGAGGCGGGCGGGTGACGTCATCACGGGCTCCGCGGCAAAAGGCCGCGGGAATATCGCCGCGTATCACGGTTCACGGGTTCCGCGGATAATGACCACCAAAATAACTGTGTGTACAATTAAAAGTTTTTTTGGGGAATCGATCCCGAATCGATTCTAGGTCACAATGATGATTTGTAGTCCCTTAATCAGACTGGCAAACTGTGGTTGCCTATGTGAGCTTGTGCTTGGCCCTACCCTGTTAAAAAACATAGGACTAGACCCTAACATTGTTCAAAATGTTTTGTTGTAAGAATGAAACTTTTGTCTATTCATTCATTGCATTGTAAATAAAAAATGTTTCTTGTAGGTACATTTTAATTTTCTTTGATTTTTCTTTTTTCTTGAAATGATTCTGAAAAATTGGGGGTCGTGTTATATTCGAGATCGTGCTATATTCGGTCCAATACGGTATTATCTACAAATTCGCTTTAATTAAATCGTGTTTTAGTCAATCAAACGTTTTGCAATACTCACAAACAAAATTGCCCCAGACCCTGGCTACACCGTGATACTAGGCTACTGTCCCCTACTTATTTTTCCTGGCCCCTAACATTTTAATGGATTTGTCCACCCCTGGTCTAGAGTGCGTCCGGTGCGGGTCTAGTGCGCGTCCTGAGCGCATCTGGTGGGCGACAAAACTTTTCACCTGCTGATGACAACTGCTGCTAATTTAAAGTTGTTTGTTACCTTAATCCACAACGCGTTTCGTCCTTCTGAACCTATCGTGTTTGTTTAGGAGTTCTGGACTATCAACAGCCCGCTACAAGGCACGCTCATCCTGCTGGTGGAACACATCGCGGTGGCTCTAGGAGCGGAGTTCAAGATCTACCTGCCTCAGCTGATGCCTCAGATACTCCGAGTGTTGACGCACGACACCAGCAAGGACCGGGGCGTCACTGTCAAGGTACGCACACTTGTTGGGACAGCCGAGTCTGATTTCATAGGCCTGCCCTACACGTAATAATTCAGCTTAGAAGCACCAGAAACCAGAAAGATACAAATAAAATACTAACCGTTTACATTCTGATTTGTCCAAGGTGATTTAGAAGCTATGGATAATCTAAACCAGTGTTAAATATTGCATTACCCCAGCATATTATTATGGGGTAAACTGTAACTAAGCCATAACGTTGAATTAAAAGTAAAACGTATGGTACGCCTATTGGGAACGCAGGTCTACCAAACATCTTTGCGATTTACTAGTGCTAACTACTAACCATTAACCAATCTAAACTTCTATCTCATTACATGTTCTGTGTGACTGCATGTGAACTTTGTGTTGCAGCTTCTGTTCGCGCTGCAGAAGTTTGGCAACAACCTCGACGACTACATCCACCTGGTTCTACCACCGGTGGTGCGACTGTTTGATGCGGCTGACTGTCCTGTGCCTGTTTGCCAGGTATGTCATACAAGCGCACACACTTACACACGCAATATATTCATCTGTGTAGTGACTGTTAACCCGAGAGTAGTCGTGTGTGGTCTTTTAGACCGACTTTTTTTTTCAACAGTTGGTATTTGTACAGCGCGCATGCGTGGCTCGTCTAGTTCCCCCTACCTTCCCAAAATAGATTTGTGAAGCCAGTGTGCAATACGCAATTCAGTGTTCTGCAGAACTTCATCTAAGATAAGAGGTCCTGTTCGGTTGCTTGGTCTTTTAGACCGCTGCGCGACTACTAAGGGAGGCAAAAATATGCATATACTCAATCACTATTATGAGGCATGTATTTTGTTATTGTAGGTTGATTATTCTTCAACATACAGTGTTGGCATAACATAACTGTGTTGGTCTTCTAATATTTCGAACTACAGGGTGTTTCAAAACATATTTTTATACCTTTTTGTAGGTTTGCAACATTCTGTGTTTGATTGAATATTGATTGATAATTAATTGATTATTGATTGATAATTGATTAATATAACCATGTATGCTGTCTAGGGATGACTTCGGGTACCCGGAAACCGGTTCGGAACCGGTTCCATTACGACCCGGTTCCCCTTTTTTGGAACCGGTTCTATTTTTAACCTAAAAGTTGCCAAGGGCCTAGGCACAGACGAGAATAAATGAGCCAGAAACACCCGTGGTTGCGAAATTCTTAGGCCTAGGCC
Source organism: Sweltsa coloradensis (assembly GCA_024449915.1). NCBI lineage: Eukaryota > Metazoa > Arthropoda > Insecta > Plecoptera > Chloroperlidae > Sweltsa > Sweltsa coloradensis. The sequence goes on from JAMZAV010004199.1 coordinate 25,847, forward strand.
TAGGCCCTATGAATGTTGCGTCACAATTTTGACCTAGGCTTAGCCTAGGCCCATGTGTTGTGTTATAATAACATTGCAGAACTTGTTAATAACATTTTAATCATATACTAATTCTATTTTTCACGTTTAAGATCACATAATCCAAACTTTATGAACGAAAACGAAAGCAAACAATCTTGTAGGCCATTGTTTGTTCAACTGTTCTCACTAAGCAGTTCCTACAATGTCTGGGACACGGCTCCGCCCCCTATCGAAATTCGAATCGATTTTCGCCCCGCCCATGTTTTCAATCGAAATTAGCCCGCGCAGATTCAAATTTACGAAAAATGAGAAAGAAAAATATGTGTAGGAACCGGTTCCGAACCGGATCCAGCAAGGGTGGATCCGGTTCCGGATTTTTCGACCCGAAGTCATCCCTAATGCTGTCACATATAATATGATAAATTATCTTATATTGGTAATCAAAACGTCATCCTAACGTTATTAGCCCATAATAAATAATGCGGTCTAAAGGACCGGGCGCGACTACTAACGTTACAAACAGGGGCGCGACTACTCTCGGGTTAAATGTGGCTGACTGTCCTGTGCCTGTTTGCCAGGTATGTCATACAAGCGCATACACTTACACACGCAATATATTCATCTGTGTAGTGACTGTTAAATGCGGCTGACTGTCCTGTGCCTGTTTGCCAGGTATGTCATACAAGCGCACACACTTACACACGCAATATATTCACCTATGTAGTGACTGTTTGATGTGGCTGACTGTCCTGTGCCTGTTTGCCAGGTATGTCATACAAGCGCATACACTTACACACGCAATATATTCATCTGTGTAGTGACTGTTAAATGTGGCTGACTGTCCTTAGCCAGCCTTTGTGGTATCTTGCTGTACACACATGCACATACATGCCAGAACTTGTCAACTTGTCTACTCATCTATTTGTGTCTGTGCAACCTACCTAACGTTTTTTAAGGTATTCTGAGATTGGAGAAGGGTTGACAGGTTGGGAAAGCAAAGAGAACATAAATCCCAGCCTGAAGGGCTGGGGGCGAATTTTAAGGTATTCTATTATGTTGTCCTTCTGTACCTTTCCCCCACTGAATCATGTTTATTTATTTTCCCAGTTTAAGAGTCTGGTTAATTAGTTTAAGTTTTTATTTTGTTGTTGATGCATACATAAAACTAACAGACAATAAATAAAATTCTGTAATTTCATGTTTAATGTTCTCCCATCTGACTAGTCGCAAACATAAGTTTTGACATCCATTGTGCTTAAAGTTTTTTGAATTGATAAAAAATGTACCATTGAAAGTAATAATTCCAGCCTGTAAAGTAAATTAACAATTAAGAAATGACTTTGTTGCCGCGTAGGCCGAAACGTTCAACATTTATGTGAATTGTGAATTTTTAATTGTTATTAAATATATGTGAACCTCGTCTCAAGCAGCTACCTACATCCTTTAAGGTAACTGTTGGTCTCCTCTCTCCTTTCCCCAACCACAAACACTAAGTAATGACTTTATTTGACAACCCAACAGTGTACTAATGGTCCCCCCTACAGGTTGCCCTGGAGACGGTGGACCGGCTGACGGAATGCCTGGACTTCACGGAGTCCGCCTCCCGGATCATCCACCCGCTCGTCCGCACCCTGGACTCGAGTCCGGAGCTGCGGGCGGTTGCCATGGAGACGCTCTGCACCCTGATGGTCCAGCTCGGGCGCAAGTATCAGATATTCATGCCCCTGTGCAACAAGGTCATCATCAAACACAAGATCCACTCAAAGAGATACGAGTCGCTCTCTGCCAAGATACTGTCGGTGAGTGGCGTAGTCTTGACGGGTACAGTCGTACTTGTCATGAATGTAATATTTGAGGCAGACATTAATTGACCTTGGAAATTGGAATAGACGATTACGTAAAGTCTCTGCGCATGCCCGAACTCTGCAAGGAATTCTGGGTAGTGTGTTGCAAGCACAGCCAACTAAATCCTAAATTTTCAACAAAAGCCATCAATCATTGTTTACATTGAAGAAAACACAGCCTTCTGTTCAGAGGTTTTTATAAAGTTCTGAGCAACATGATTCCCAGCATGCAATGCGCGACACAGAGTGCGCTGATGGTTTACGAAATCGTCTATTAAGAAATTATTTATAATGAGGAAAATTGAATAATATTTTGTACTGCAGCATCAACTACTTCACAATATTGTTTGATTTCATAAATAAATTACCTAAGGCATAAATTGAAATCTACCCAATAAAAATGCATGCACGCTTATTTTTTAGTTAATGAATTACTGCATTGGAAATTGATTAGCGTATCTGGTATTTTAAGACCGACGGACTATGTAATTGGGTGAACCAACTGTTCTTCCCCAACGTTTGACCAACTCACTAATTTGATTTATTTAAATTAGTAATTCAAAAAACTTGCTAGAGTTACTTACAACTGTCTTGATGACTTGGTTGAAGAGTGGCTTTTCACTAAGTGTCTATCTCTGTCTTTAAGGAGATGTTCCTTGAGACATAATCATAGCAAATGGAGATCATATGATATGAGATTATCTAGTCTTTATTTAGAACAATAATATGTGGTTTTCCTATACCCGCATTTACATTATTATTTTATTACATTATTATGTTATCATGCATGTAGCCACCCAGTAGATACATAGTACCTATGACAATAATATAACCGCACCTTGTTTGATTCTATTGTTGCGGTGTACGTGCACCTTTGCTTTAGTTGACCCTTGCAAGTGCCTGGTTACAGCTGGAGGAGATTACCATAGAAGACGACGAGGAATACATCGAGAAGAAGCAGAAAGAACAGAAGGCCAAGAACAGGGACACGTCGCTTACGCCTCCCGACAGCAACACCATCAAGAGGGTAAGTTTCAAGCAAGAAGGAAAGCGTGGCTTATACTCGAGTCATCTGTGACGTTAAGATAGAACAGTGTTCTTATAACCACGTTTAGATTGGGCAAGTGGAGGCACATTATGAGCTAACGATTGACCAAATTAAATTAAATAAACAAAATTAAGTCACCTGTATTATTCATATGTTGTAAATTATAACCGGAGTTAATCTTGCGCTGCCAACAGGGGCTGCACGTATCGTCCACCAACTTGCAGCGAGCGTGGACGGCCACCCGAAGAGTCTCCAAGGACGACTGGATGGAGTGGCTGCGACGTCTCAGTATCGGTTTACTCAAGGAGTCCCCGTCCCCTGCGTTGCGGTGAGCATTGTCTAGAGGCCTTACTATCTTTGTGATCGAGAGCTATGCATCAATTGAGGCCAATCAGTTTGACAAGCTTTTTGTTGTTCATTCATGTTTCTCAAAAAAACCTTTTATCTACTACTCTACTGGTTTACCGATAAACATATTTAAGGTATCCACCCTTTGCCATCCTAGATAATCTGTTCGGTCATGGAATGTCACGTAAAAGAAATATCCTATATATAATATTTATGTTCTTAGAAATTAAGTTTCATTTAATGTGAATTGAGTATGGTAGACTTAGTTGATTTTTAGTTGAATCTAAATGTTATTTTCTTTTGAAAAGTGGTAAATCGTCACGCACCTACTTTAAACTAAATGCCTGTTGTTTGCTGGTTGCAGCTCATGCTGGGCGCTTGCTCAGACGTACTCGCAGCTTCCGCGCGATCTGTTCAACGCTGCTTTCGTCTCCTGCTGGACCGAGCTGAACGAGACTTTACAGGGAGAGTTGATTCAGAGTCTGAGCAGGCGTGATGGGCCAACCTGCCTGAGATCACACAGACCATACTAAACCTGGCCGAGTTCAGGAGCATTGCGACAAGAGGGCTGACCAGCAGTCAAAGTTAAAGACGTGTGTGGCTAGTTTTTTTGGATTGGAGAAGATTTTTACAGGATTGCTTTTTATGGGAAAAGAAATTTAAAAGCATATTTAAATGGACTCAATACTAAGAATTTTTACTTTAGAGGACTGGGACTCAAACTATAAAATCATCCTTGTGCACCCTGTAAAAATTTATGTTTAGCCGTCCGCAGGGGGCAATATTGTAGGGTCGGTCCGAACCCGTATGGTTTTACTGGACGTGGGTTCGAATCTCCATAAGGCAGGGTTTTTTTGAAATGTCCTTCACCCCATATACACCACTTACGTCTCGAATACCCTTAGTGCATTATTAGAGATTTTAAGCAACAAACACCATCATCAAAATTTTTTGATTGTGTGGTAGTAGGGTTACCCAGTAAATGCAAACATTTTGCGGGGCCCCCCGCTACCCCGGGAGCTCAGCTGGGGGGGAGAGCCCTGCACTGCCGAGCCACCCAAGGGCTCTGCATTACAAGGAGGCGATTTCCAAAAGGAAACCCCAAACTTCACGTGTTTGAACCCCTTCCCCACAACAACAAGCTAAAACAGAAAGGGGCCGCAGCAGGTAAATTTGGAAGTTTTTTTTTGGAATAACTTTTTATCTTTGAACTTAAAGTGTTGGCATCCATGGCACCATAAACTAAAATCTAGTACTTACTTCCGTTTGTTTAGTCGGGAAAACACTCCCTGGGTGTAATTTTTGTTTTTTACTAAAATTCAAAAATTAAAAAAAGTCCTCCCCAACGGGAGATCTGTGGTTCGATTCCCGGGTTGGGGGCGGACTTTTTTAAATTTTTGAATTGTAGTAAAAAAATCATTACTGTTCCGGGATTTCCATTGTTGAACCAAAAACCGAACATCGAATCGATACCTTTAGTTTTGACCCTGCTCTTCAGAAAAAGATGACCGAATGTTTGGGGTGACCCGGGGGTCAGGGGCCCGGGGACTATTTGGCCCCTTTGTTGTTGACCCTGCCTTTTCAGCAAAGTACAAGAAGGTTTTGGTGACCCGGGGTCAGGGGGCCGGACTAGCTTGGCACCTTTAGTTGTTGCCCCTGCTCTTCAGCAAAGTGACACGAAGGTTTGGGGTGACCCTGGGGCAGTGGCCGGGACTAGCTTGGCCTTCCCCCCAACGAATGTTTGTGGTGACCCGGGGTCAGGGGCCGGGACTATTTGGCACCTTTAGTTGTTGACCCTGCCCCCCCCAAAAAGATGACAAGAATGTTTGTGGTGACCCTGGGGTCAGGGGGCCCGGGGACAGCTTGGCACCTTTAGTTGTTGCCCTGCTTTTTCAGCAAAGTGACACAGAATTTTTGTGGTGACCGGGGGGTCGTGGCCGGGCAGCTTGGCACCTTCACCCAACATAAGTTTTTGGTGCCCCCTGGGGTCAGGGGGCCGGGACTACTTGGCACCTTTAGTTGTTGAACTGCTCTTCGCAAAGATGACACAGAATTTTGGGTGGTGACCCTGGGGTCGTGGGCCGGGACTAGCTTGGACCTTTAGTTTTTGCCCTGCTTTCAGAAAAGTGAACAGAGTTTTGGTGACCCTGGGCGGGGGCCGGGATAGTTTTGGCATTTTTTATTGTTGACCCTGCTTTTCGAAAAGATGACACAGAATTTTTTGTGGGCCCGGGGGCGGGGGCCGGGACTAGCTTGGCACCTTTAGTTGTTGACCCTGTCTTCAGCAATGGTGACACAAAATTTTGGGGTGCCCGGGGGCCCGGGCCGGGACTAGCTTGGCCCCTTTTAGTTTGTTGCCCCTGCTTTTCAAAAAGATGACACAGAATGTTTGTGGTGACCCGGGGGTCGTGGGCCGGGACTAGTTTGGGCACCTTTATTTTGGACCCTGCTCTTCAGCAAAATGACACGAATTTTTTTGTGGGCCCCGGGGCATGGGCCGGACTAGCTGGACCTTTAGTTTTGACACCGCTCTTCGCAATATGACACAGAAGTTTGGGTGCCCCGGGGTCGTGGGCCGGGATAGTTTTGGCACCTTCACCCACAGAATGTTTGTGGTGACCCGGGGGTCAGGGGGGCCGGGGGACAGCTTGCCCCTTTATTTGTTGACACCGCTCTTCACATGGTGACACAGAAGTTTGTGGTGACCCGGGGGTCGGGGGCCGGACTCTTGGCACCTTAGTTGTTGCCCTCCCTTTTTCAGCAAAGATGAACAGAATGTTTTTGGTGACCCGGGGTCGTGGCCGGGACTAGCTTGGCCCTTTTGTTTTTTGACCCTGCTCTTCAGCAAAGATGACCAGAATGTTTGTGGTGCCCGGGGTCAGTGGGGGGGGACTAGTTTGGCCCCTTTATTTGTTGACCCGGTCTTCGCAAGATGACACAAAGGTTTTGGGACCCTGGGGTCAGGGGCCCGGGGACTGCTTGGCACCTTTATTGTTGACCCTGCTCTTCAGCAAAGGTGACACAGAATTTTTGGGTGCCCCGGGGGTCAGGGGGGCGGGACTATTGGGCCCCTTTTAGTTGTTGACCCTGTCTTCGAAAGAGACACAGAAGTTTGTGGGACCCTGGGGTCGTGGGCCGGGCACTTGGCCCTTTATTTGTTGAGACTGCTTTTCCAAGGGTGACCGAATTTTTTGGGGTGCCCGGGGGTGGGGGCCCGGGGCTAGTTTCCCCTTTTATTTTGTTGACCCGCTCTTCAGCAAGATGACACAGAAGTTTGTGGGACCCGGGGTCAGGGGGCGGACTAGTTGGCACCTTTAGTTGTTGACCCTGCTCTTCAGCAAAGTGACACAAAATTTTGGGGTGACCCGGGGGTCAGTGGGGGGGGACTAGCTTGGCACTTTAGTTGTTGACACCGCTCTTCAGCAAAGAGACACAGAATTTTTTGGTGCCCCGGGGTCAGGGGGCCGGGACTAGCTTGGCCCCTTTAGTTTTGACCCTGCTCTTCACAAAGAGCCCAAGAAATGTTTGGGGTGCCCGGGGGTCATGGGGGGGATGTTGGCCCCTTTTATTTTTTTGCCCCTGCTCTTCAGAAATGATGAACAGAATGTTTGTGGGACCGGGGGGTCAGGGGGGGGGGAAAGCTTGGCACCTTTTTTGTTGACACCGCTTTTCAGCAAAGATGACCAAATTTTTTGTGGTGACCCTGGGGTCGGGGGGCCGGGACTAGTTTGGCACCTTTATTTTTGTTGACCCTGCTCTTCGCAAAGATGACACAGAATTTTGTGGTGACCCTGGGGTCAGTGGCCCGGGACTAGCTTGGCCCCTTTTATTGTTGACCTGCTCTTCGCAAAGATGACCAGAATGTTTGTGTGACCCTGGGGTCATGGGCCGGGACTAGCTTGGCCCTTTAGTTTTTTTGACCCTGCTTTCGCAAAGAGACACAGAATTTTTGGTACCCTGGGGTCAGTGGGCCGGGACTAGTTGGGGCCCCTTCACCCAACCGAAGTTTGTGGTGACCCGGGGGTCATGGGCCCGGGGATAGCTTGCACCTTTAGTTTTGCCCTGCTCTTCACAAAGATAAACCCAGAATGTTTGGGGGTGCCCCTGGGTCAGTGGGCCGGATAGCTTGGCACCTTTATTTGTTGACCCCTGCTTTCGCAAAGATGACCCGAATTTTTGTGGTGACCCTGGGTCAGGGGGCCGGGACTAGTTTGGGCCCTTCCCCCAACAAAATTTTTTTTGTGGTGACCCTGGGGTCAGGGGGGCCGGGGACTAGCTTGGCACCTTTATTTGTTGACCCTGCTCTTCGAAAAGATGCCAAAAAAAATTTTTGTGGGACCCTGGGGTCAGTGGGCCGGACTAGCTTGGCATTTTTTTTTTGTTGCCCTGCCTTTTCGCAAAGATACACAGAATGTTTGTGGTGCCCCGGGGTCAGTGGGCCGGGACTAGCTTGGCACCTTTAGTTGTTGACCCTGCTCTTCAGCAAAGATGACACAGAATTTTGTGGGCCCCTGGGCAGGGGCCCGGGATACTTGGCACCTTTAGTTTTTTGAGATGTCTTCAAAATGTGCACAAAATGTTTTGGGGTACCCTGGGGTCGTGGCCGGGGGACTACTTGGCACCTTCACCCAACGGCCTATTTTTTTTAGCAAATGAGAGGGCATATATTATTATGTGTGGTTCTAAAATATTATTGAAAATAAAAAAGGGTAAAATGTTGTTGTATTTGCCAGTTTGCATGTTTATTTCAAATGATAAATACATGATGTATTCCTGTATTTACCCCTTGGCTTGCTGGATTACTTGGGGGACGCGCCGGGCTCGGAGTGGAAGGTACAGGGAAAGCTGGCACGAGAAGCTTCACAAAAGGGAGAAAGCTCCGAGTCTTTCAAAAGAGAGGAAAACGGAACTCGGAAGATATCGACACGCACTCGGACAGATGCGGGGCATGGAGGCCCCGGGGAATGGGAGGTTTTCTTTCTACCATTTCATCGGCCTATTCCTCTAAACCATGACGTTTTCCCTTGCAGCATTTTGTCGCAATTGGAAAAATTGTCGCAAAAAAAAATTGAAGCAAACTAGTGGTCTCTTTATAATAGACTGCGAGAATATTTCCAACACTTGAAAACCCCTTTTTCAAATTTTCGGAAGTCATCCTGTTCTGCGAAAAGTTAAAAGAAAAGCGGGGTGCTGAGTGTCTCCATTCAACTCTTTTTGATTCTGTGTGTCTGTCTGTCTGTACGTTGAAAATCAGCCCAACTGCTAACGATTGCGCTGAAATTTTAAACAGACATCTGGTACGATTTTCTGAGAACTGTTTTCAAAATCACTAGATCCATTGCGTTTTATCCCACAATAAATAAAAAAGTGATTTTTTTAAATACGATAGATTTGTTTGTAGCAGTAGCGGGACGAGATACCGTGGCTGGCATGGCCCAATGGTAAACATTCCTTTCCCGGGAAAAAACCCCTTTCCTCCCCTATACCCCAAAGGGTGAATCTAGCCCATATGTGGGAAAGATACCGGGGACTATACAAGGCCCCCCCACTGTTTAAAAAACGACTTTGGGTTTTCCCCAGTAGTAATCAATATCATCATCGTAGCATTGAAAATAAGCCTCTCTCATCTACCCCAAATTCCCGCCTAGGCGTTGTGTTTTGTCATCACGTTCCTCTCTGTCTTGGGAGGGGCAGCTCAACGACCTTTTCCGGCCAAAAATGGCCGCATCGGACGACGACGGACGTCAGCAATGTCTCGCAGGCGTCGGCGGGGCGTGGGGCTCGCCAAGGGGGCCATGGCTCGTACGTTTAAAGTATCCCTCGCGCTCCCGGACGGGCCTTTACAGGTAGGGGCTTCATGTTGTCTCTGTTTCCGAGCACATCTTCATCATAATCAGTAACTGAAACTCTACAGGTTTTTCAACAAGAATCCACTCTTTGATACGTTATATCTATTTTTGTTTCAAAATATTTTAATGCAAATCAAAACCAAAAAAATGAAAGGTTTAATATTTTTTTACCAGTTCGAGAGTGTTTTGGGGACCACTTGTGCAACAGTATTGACGGTATTAAATATAAGGTCTCTTTGATAACCACTTCCGATCCAGCTTCCTAGTTAGGCAGAAGAGTGAGAAAGGAAAACTACCATCCATAATACCCGATTGGTTCATCAAAACCCCCCTTCTCGCTGTTGATTATTTGCCTAGGCATGTTTTAATATTGAATTTTTTTGAATTTGAATGAATTTGAATGAATTTTTTTAAAATTACAAAAAAAAAAAAAACCAAAAAACTGTTGGGTTTTTTTGTGTTTCTAGTTTATTATTGTTATATATTTTTGCTAATTTTTTTTAACCAAAAACCCCATACTAAATTTTTTGGGGACTCAACTAACAAACCACTATTTTGAAAATGACGCTACCCGGGGTTCCAAAATGGGTACCCTTTAGATTTTTTTAAATTGTTAATGTTTTTTTTTGTGGGTAACTTTTAAATAAATGAGAAAACCAAAAACACGTACCATTGGAATCTTTTTCCTATTACAGGGAAAAAAACTTAATTTGGTTTTATTCTTTTCCAAAATTTCCTTTAAAGTAACTGTACTAAGTTCAAATCTCGAGGAAAGCGTTCAAAAGGGCCTATTTTTTGGTCAAACACCTACTAAATGCTGAAATGTTCTGCCAGAGCCGTGCTGGCGATCCACCCCGCGACTTTGGGACCGCGCAAGTCCTACGACTCTGCGCGCACCTCCTCGACACGGAGCTGACGGCGAGGTGGGCAGAGTATCAGCGCGCGTACGGAGATGGTCTCCGTACAGATGCGGCGGAGCTGGAGGAAAGGGGGCAGTACAAGCTGAAGCAGAGCGGAGGCCAACAATCAGGAACAAAACTTGGCTTAGATTCTTTTCGTATAATACTGTGGTTCGTTTTGTCGAGCTGCCCAAATTTAATTACTACATTCCCCCACTGAAAATCAGTTTCTGAGTTAAAGAGTACAATTATATTATTTAAATGAGTTAGTGGATACAATTTATTTTTTTGTAAAATAAAAAAATAAAAAAAAACAAAAGTTTATTTCAATTTTTATCAAGTTTTTTTTAAACCCAAAATTAAAATAATCTTAACATTTTTCCTAACTTGGGGTAACTTCCACTTTTTTTTAATTTAACATTAAAAAATAGAAATTCCCTGGAAAACTGGATTTAAAGTAGGATTAAGGTGAACTTTAAATTCTCATTAGATTACTGGCAGATTTACAAATATATCTGGGCTTTGAAATTTGGGAACCCGGGGAGTGGGTTTTTTAATGGGATTGGTTTCTAGGGAATAAAACACAAATCAAACAACGTATCTATTTTCAATGTAATTTTAATGGGCCTCACTGTTCTTCAGTACCCCTAGTTTTTAATCGTATTGTTTTTATCTTTCAGGGATGTGGTGGGACCGAAACCCGGGTTGCCAAGTGTGGTTGAAGACGGCAAAAGTTCATCAAGTCCACACGCCCTTTGGGGCTCCGCAAGAAGACATGTACACGTGGCTCAAGTACGCTTCGCTCTGTCGGAAGTCTGGACGGTTTGGGAAGTCGTGTCGTGAACAATATTCAATGCGGAAACATCCATTTTTGCTTCTGGGGGTCTGTCTGGCAAGAAAACATTTCACGTGGCTCAAAATACTCTAAAGTTTGTCCCAAACTCTTAAATGAAATTTTAAAATTTTTTTGTCTCTGATCAGTACCCGAGTAGTTTTTACACAACAAAAATTGGCAACCTCAAAAAAAGTTAAATGCAAAATGTTTTGAGAGTAAAGCAGGTTTTTGGGCCAAAAATTTGATTATCTTATTTTTATTTGTAGTTCGGCGGTTAAGTGAATCTATTCATGTGGGGGCCAGTTTTTTGCATATTTTTTTTATATTTTAAAACCAGCAAGTGTCCCTGGTTTGTTTTTTTCGTCATTGATTGTCCTCCCATGTTAGTTTACGTACCTCGTCACTGTAGTTGGTGCTTTACTTTCAGCTTCTGTCTCACAAGACGCTGGTGAGCTGCGGAATGGACCCTTTCCCGCAACCTGGAGACCCAGCTACCCCCCGCTTCACCCCCCGGTACCTTTGGACACGAAACACATGGGACGGGCCGGCAGCGCGGGGGGAGGCGTACGGTCAGCTACACCGCTTCGTTTAGTCGTTCAGCCCCAGTGACACGGTGCTAATGATGGGGACTGGAACTGCTCGCGAGATGTTACCTCAACTGGGTCAGTGGGGAGGAGAGTCTGCAGGGGACAAAGAGCGCTCCCTCCCCCCCCGTGCTGCAGTACTACGCCTTCCACGGGCCACGCAAGGGCTGGTAAGTGGGACTATCTAGCTCAACGACGGGAGATCGGAAACTGCTCGCGAGATTTACCTCAAGCTGGGGCATGGGAGGGGAGTCCCCGCAGGGGACAACAGCGCCCACCCGCCCTGCTGCATACTACGCCCGTGCCACGGACCACGAAAGGACGGTAAGTGGTGACTATTCGCTCAACGCGGGAACTCGGAAAACTGCTCGCCAGATCTACCTCAACTGGGTCATGCAGGAGAGTCTGCGGGCACAACGAGCGCTCCTCCCCCCCGTGCGCAGTCTAGCCTGTGCCACGGACCCCCGACAAGGACTGGTAATATTCGGCCTTATGCTAAAACCCCAAAATTTTTAATGGGAAACTTCGTTTTGCACTTTGTGAAATTGATGAATACAGGATTGAATTATCAAATAACAATAATGTGGATCATCTTTTCATCCTTTTGTTTGATAGCTAAAAACGTGGTTCAGATAGGTTAAGATAGGCCTACATAACTATAAGGTAGGAAGTAGGCCTAACTAGTAATTAATTGGACAGCAACATATTACTGTATTAAGTACTGAGCGGCAGTCTACGTTATTTACAAAGTAGTTCAGACCAAGAAGGAACTCGTTTCATTTCTCTCACTCCAATTTGACCAACTACATAATATGGTACAAATAACTAAAATAAGTGATAAGGTGGGGAGGAATGTATCTCCATAAATGCTTGTGTTGACCTTGAGTGGACTACTAAAATACCGGTTGTGACAAGGCAAGGTTGAGCAATCGGCACCTGCAGGTGCGGCGAGTGAAGCCGTCCAGCAACACACGCACGCCATGCAAGTTGCCTACACTGCAGCAGGGCGTCGTTCGTGTCTTACAAGTGTTGTAGATCTCGAAGTGGACGAATTTTTCATGGAATAAAACGATTAATGTCTTGACTAAAAATATTTTATCAAGTTCTGCAGAGCGAGCGGTAATTACAAAATTTCGGAAGGGCGAGAAGACTGAATCGGTTATCGATCGTTTCGGGAAATAATCGTATCGATCGATATATCGATTATCAAATGGCAACCCTAGTTGTTACCGGTACGAAGGTAATCAGAGTTCTTGTGTGTGTTCCAGGTACAAGGCCTGGCATGCCTGGGCGTACATGAACTTCGAGACCGTGCTGTTTTACAAACACCAACAGCAGCTTCAGTCGGGTGACGCGATAGTTAACGGAGGCCGAGTTATGTCCGATGCACCCACAACAACCAGGGGAAATATGGTGAGTGTAGACCCAAGCTAGTCTTTGTTTACAGCATTCACATGGCCTTTGTTTATTTTATTTATTTTATTACTTTCATACTTATTGAGTCTCTATTATTGTTACTATTTAGTAGGGCTGGGCAAAAAAAAACAATATTTCGATTCGATATCGATAACTGGGAATATTACGATATCAATATTTGGATTCATATCCAAAGATCGAAATTTACACAAAAAATGCTAAATTTCATAATTTTGGTGGCGGTGCCAGATAGGTAGTCGAAATTAAATTAACCTGCTGGTACATAATATGGTGGAGGTGCCGGGCCCGAAATAATAGGCCCACTCTTTTAACAATTTTTTATTTTTTACAAACCTACATTTCGATATATCTATATCATAGGCTATAGAAAGTTTTCATTTTGATATAGATAATTGAATGATATGTCATATACCCCAGCCCTACTATTAAGTATTTACTATTTACTATTGATAGGTACTAGTGATGACATCGGGTAGTAAATATTGGAGTCGACTCCGGAGCCTTGGGAACCAGGTAGGAGTCGACTCCCCGATCCGCAACTAAAAAAAAACAAACATTTTTTTTGAATTTTTTTATGCAAAAGTTTTTTTAGCCCACTACTCTAGTTAAATAAATAATAAATAAACTAGGAAAACGCTTAAGTCCCGCCGCGTTGTTGGATGAGCGTAATTGGTGCATTGAGCTGCCATGTGTTATGCGGATTTTCTGTTGTTCTGTAAAAAAATTATAACTTTGTTCAAGATTTTTTTTAAATAAAATAAAATTTAATAAAAAATAAACTTACATATATATATTTTTTTAAATTAATCATAATTTTTAAAAAAGACAAAAATAAAAAAATTGCGATTTTTATAAGAAATAATTATTCTATTGCGCTCATATTTCACACGAATATATTAATTTATAAAATTAAGGTTCTGTGAAAAAATCATAACAATAGGATAAAGTATGTAGGTGTTAAAAAAAGTCAAAAAATTGTTTAAAAAAAGAAAAAACCCGCAAAATTTATATTTCCATGAAAAATAATTTTTTGGTTGCGCTCAAATTTCACATGAATATCTTAATTCATAAAATTAAGGTTCTATGAAAAAATAATTGAAATCGAATTAAGCATGTAGGTGTTATAAGTCGAAGAAATTTTTTAAAAATCGATAAAAATCGTAAAATTGCAATTTTCATGAGAAATTATTTTTCGATTGCGCTCAGAAACGTGGCAGTTCTAAGTTCAGAGATTTCGAAGGTCTCCATAAAATTTCATCGCAATCGGAGTACCGGTTTAACCGGAATCGTGTGGACAAACAGACAAAAATACAGAAAGAAAAAAAGAAAGAAAAAAAAAAAACATTCCGGATTTTTTTCTCCAGTGTAGTGAAATGGAATCTTCGCTTCGCTCGCTACGCTCATCCAATAAATAAATTGTATGAGTCTACCCACTCAGTTATATAACTGATTTTTAGTGGGGTTGCACAACGTTGTCCGGCCATTCCCCCCCCCCCCCTCCACCCGCTACGTATCACTAGCTTGCTTGTCTCTTAGCCCGGCCAAGACTCTCGCTGATTTGGTATGTTTACGTTTTGAGATAAGATAACGACTAACGGGACAACAAGTGCAATCTCATTAAATTTATCAAAAAAAAAAAAAAAAAAAAATCCCCGACTCCTTGAAAATGGAGTCGACTCCGACAGGAGTTGGGTAGGAGTCGGGTACCCGAGTACCCGATGTCATCCCTAATAGGTACCCACAAATACTTTTCAATATCGATATTGGAGCTTTTTTTATGATATTGCATCGCGTTATTGAAATATCGAAACTAATATCCATGTTGTGACATCAAATTTTTTCAACCGCAAAAATGGGAATGTTTTATTTTGCTATAGTTTGATCAAAATTGCTAGTCTTATTTTAGATGCTTGATATTGATGGGTTATTAATCCATAGAGTTTGGCATCATTACTATTTACTTACTGGCATAACTATTTCAAGCAACTTTAATATTACTGCTTGATATCAAAATATTATTACGGTTCACCGTCGGCGTATATGGTAATGTAAGGTATGTCTTCGTGGTAATGCAGGACAAATGTTTTAGCCCGGTTCTGTGCCCATGTCACAGTTCACGGTGCCTGCGGTGGACGGGTTCTTCCGTTCCATCGCTCTCTCGGCGGGCAGCTCGTTACAAGACACCCTCCGCCTTCTCACCCTCTGGTTTGACTACGCCCAGGTTCCCGACGTCTACGACGCCATCGTGGAAGGCAAGCGGAGCACCAAGATAGACACGTGGCTGCAGGTAGGTGTAGCCCTTGCAACCTCGAGATCAAAACGCAGCTGTAATACTAAGAGAAACTAAATTTCTGTGTCCCGGTGTTATTTGACCCAGTCAGTGTGCGTGTGGTCTCTTATGTTCATCACTGGACTTTATCTCAAGGTCAATCACACAAAGGGGGAAATATTTGCGATTGATTCGCAACAGGCTAGTACTTCGAGAAGGGTTCACGTTTAAACGTGGTTAGTCAAGTTGTTTAAACGTTTAGTGAATGAAACGAAATAATGGAGACCTATTTGGAAAGGACCTAGTTAGGTTCTGTACAACAGCTTAGTATGCATGCGCTTCAAACTGTGTACTAGGTAGTTACTGATCTGTGTGTGTCTCGGAGTGTAGGTGATTCCGCAGCTGATTGCGCGTATCGACACCCCGCGCTCGATGGTTGGAAGACTCATCCATCACTTGTTGATTGACATCGGCAAGCATCACCCCCAGGCGCTGGTCTACCCGCTGACGGTCGCCAGCAAGTCGGCGAGCATGGCACGACGCAACGCAGCAAACAAGATTCTTAAGAGTATGTGCGAGCACAGTCCTGTGCTAGTTCAACAAGCCGTCATGGTAAGCTCTGCTCCGTTATAAGCCTACTAGTGAAGTTTGTCAGAATTTGCTAATTGAAAACTAGTGACTTGACTACGTAGACTATGTAAGATTTGTGGTTTCACATGGTATTGTTCATTTTTATCTCAGTATCTGTCAATGTCAAATATCAGCTAACAATGATTACAAAAAACTCCCCAAAGTTAATAATAATTGTATGTGTATGGTTTTTTTATCGAATATTTTTATATTTTACTAGAATTGGGTGAAAAAAGAGTAAGCCTGTAATCATGCTGTGTGGGTGACTGATTGCTGATTGGGTATGACAAACTTCAATGGGAATCTTTGGCGGTTTTGGGCGGGGCAGGGGATGACACTGGATTCTATCTTGATACATTGAACCATTTGGATTCAATCAATCAATTGTGGGAAGAATGAATTTGTGTAGACATCGACAGATCCACCGTTGTGTTTGTCGAAAGTACATTCAACTTTCCTTCATATGTACCGCTATGTTCTCGGTGGTAGGTTCCCCAGTATGTTTGTTTGTCCGCAGGTTAGCGACGAGCTGATTCGGGTAGCCATCCTGTGGCACGAGCTGTGGCACGAGGGTCTAGAGGAGGCGAGCAGACTGTACTTCGGAGAGAGGAACGTCAAGGGGATGTTTGACACGTTGGAGCCGCTGCACGCGATGCTCGAGAGAGGACCTCAGACCACCAAGGAGACTTCCTTCCATGCGGTCAGTATGAATCAATCAACTTGGATGAGGGCTTCTTTCTTTGAAACCAAGTAGTACCTTGTAAAAATCAGTCTACAGCAAACAATATAAATTTTAAAATGCAATAAATTGGACACTTCAATAATAAGGATAGGGCCTACTTGTGTAAGTAACTAGTAAGTGTTTAGATTGTCATACTAAAATTTGAATTAATTATATTAAAATTATATTACGTACTTGTTTTACTTTATGATTATAGAACCATCCCATTTGTGTAGTTGTATTAGATTTGATGAATTTGAAGTTTGAAATTGACATGTATTTCAAAGTTGAGTTTTTTGTTAATTTCTTGGTTATTTGGAAAAACTCCTGTAAGTGGAATTGTTAATATTTGGTACAGATCTATGATGCAGTTGCAATTTAGAAGTCAAAAGGTTACCAGATCGATGGTCTAGTAAGGCGCCTACCTGGAATGTGGGAGACGTGGGTTCAAATCCCGGTCAGGTTAGATTTTGTAATTTCTGAACTGTGCTAAATTATTTGTTTATTGTGTTGTGGTCAGCCTTGGATCTTGGCTGGTTGGTCTTGTGGTTAGCGTATTTGCTTCCAATGCAGAAGGTCCAGGGTTCGATTCCTGCCAAAGTCAGAAGTTTTTTAACTTCTGATTTGGATTTAAGTCCATCAGTTCTTGTCTTAGGAGTTTGTAAACGGTGACTTTGGAGCCGTCCTAGCAACGAAGCACATAATAAATTTCAGAGTTGTTCTTTCTTTTGTTGATTCTGGCGTTTATCCGCGGGTGTTCGCACTGTCCATACCACTGATTGCTATATTTCCTATTCAAAATATCGATCTTTGGTTGGTTATCGCTTACTCGTCGATTGCGTCGGGGCCTACAGGGTAGGCTTAGTCGCTTTGGTTTAATGTCCCCTACTGAAAATCAGTTATATAACTGAGTGGGTAGACTCTAAACACAATTTATTTATTTATAGAGTGTATTATGTTGTGTGCAGGCTTACGGCCGGGACCTCATGGAGGCTCTGGAGTGGTGTCACCGCTACAAGGTGTCTGGCAACGTGAGAGACCTGAACCAGGCGTGGGATCTGTACTACCACGTGTTCCGCCGCATCTCCCGACAGCTGCCCCAGCTGACGAGCCTCGAGCTGCAGTACGTCAGTCCCAACCTGCAGAACTGTAGAGACCTGGAGCTGGCGATACCGGGCAGCTACAGTCCCGGACAGCCTGTCGTCAGGATAGCTCACATACAGAGCTCTCTGCAGGTCATCACCTCCAAGCAGAGGCCCAGGAAGCTTTGCATCAGAGGTAGGTTCATTATCAGCTCATATGGTAGAGACACTGATTTGCAGCGCTGGATTTTAATAATAATGCTTCCAAAAAAGTGTTCCTTCAAACTTTTTTTAGGTTCTAATTTCGAATGTTCGCACATCCCTAGTGTAAGACATTTACAACTTTTTGTAAAAGCACTTGAAGCTATTTTGTTCCTAGACAAATCTGATCACCATCATCATTATCTGTTGCCACGTCCAACTCTGCGTTGGGTCGGCAATCGGCATTGAAGACAGGCCATCACTCCTCTCCTTCCACCACATTCCAGTCTCCTCCTCGCTTTTCTACATCTTTTCTCATATTATTCTGCCACAAATCTGATGAAAAAACAAAATAATTATGTTGAAGCCGGTGTTTTGAATACCAACTTGAGACAGTTGAATAGTATATAATGTTTCTCGATTTGGTTAGTCGGAAAACACTCTTGTAGGTGTAATTGTTATAATTTAATATTGTATTGTATTGTATTTATTTTTGTAAAGCTGACCCCTTGCACAGCGTGTTCGGGGTATTTTACATGTCAGTAACTTAAAATTAAATTAAAAATTTACATTTACATTCATATCACACACATAATAATTGATTCAGTCCACAAATACACATTTTCATATCACTATGCACTTAACTTAAAATCATCAATCACAGGATATAGTAGAAAGTAGATACCGGTACACAAAACTCTGCATGGTAACTGCAATTTACTATCCTACATGATAAAACCTGTTGTCTGATAAAATGTAAATTATACATCTAAAATTAGGGGTCTGCGGGTACCCGAAATTTCGGGTAATTTCGGGTTTTGAAGCATACCCGAAATTTGGGCTTTTATAAATGTAAATCGTTTTTTTTTTCGGGTAGGCCTAGGCCTAAATTGCTAACCTCCTTGGACCCTTAAATAGTCAAAAAACGATTGCAAAATGGAGCAAAATAAGACTGGTTTTACTTTTAAAGGCGAAATACAGCCAGTTCTATTGTTTTTCATGAAATTTGGTCGAAATCGGCAGTTTTTTCCCTATTTTCCAAAGTATGTACTACATTCTCGCGAGAAAATAGGCCACTACAATAAAAGGCCACACAACTACAACAGCTGTTGAGCTGCTGCTGGTGACGTCACACCTCACAGGGCCGGCAACATAACAAATACAAACTATAGAAACTTTGTTTCTTGATCTACGAAGTAGTAGTACCAACATTTGAAACTTAACGGCAGGAAAAACGGCGGGAAGTTTGAAAATACGCAAAATTTGAAATTTTTTTGAAATAATTGAATTTTTTATGCAAAATGGATCCTTTATTTTGAGTTTTTATACTGAAATTAAAGATTTTTTTAGAACAAAATGAAGACTTTAGTTGCTATTTTTCAGGGTCCCTAAATTAATAATTAATGTGAATAATTATAACTTAATTATCGTTAATTCTTTTTTGTAAGTTTAGTCAGGCCATGGGCTTAATAGTTACCATTAGTTAAATCTTTTAATTGCAAATAAAAATTGCAACAATAAATGTTGCATTAATTAATATGTGTAATTCGTAGTTATTTTTAGTGGAAAAAATACCCGACCCGAACCCGAAATTAAGTTATTTTTTACTACCCGAACCAGAAAACTACCCGAACATAAAAAGTGCTACCCGCAGACCCCTATCTAAAATAAATATCCTATCACATACTATTGCTTGACTATCATTTTACCATTTTCTAGTGAACCTGATTTATCCTACTATGCCCCACTAGTATCTTTGACTGTTTCCCCCTTTTGAAAATCAGAAATTGAGTAGAAAGCATTTTTCTTCAGGTACTGTTGAGTTATTCGGAGGAATTTGTCTACGTTTTCTTTTTCTGCTCGAATATTCTCGGGTAAGCAATTAAAAAATGTTAGGGCTCTCCTGTGAGACCCTTTTTGGCTCCTTGTCAAGTTGCATCTTTCTACATAATATTTTTCTTTATTCCTAGTGTCATGTCCATGCATATTTTTATTTACTGAAGCTTCTATCCGATGTTTAGCAATCAATGAGTTTTAACAATTCATATACATAAATACAAGGTACTGTAAGTATTTCTAATTTTTTGAAGTAATTTACACAGGATTCTCTGATGCCTAATCCCGCAATTACACGGACAGCCTTCTTTTGGATTTTAAATATATCTCCTAAATGTGTCGTACTACCCCAAACTGGTATGCCATACCTCACAATGGATTCAAAATATGCATGGTAAGCTACTTTAGCCGTTTCTGCTCCAACAGATTCATAAATTATTCTCAATGCAAAACATGCAGACCCTAATCTTGAGGTAAGTTTATTTAAATGAGCTTCCCAATTTAAGTTTTCATCAATGGTTAAACCAAGAAAGGGAATATCTATAACTCGTTCTACTTCAACATTATTTATCTCTATTTTGGGATGGTTTTTTATTTGTTTTTGAGGTAGCCGGAATTGAATGTAGTTTGTTTTAGCTATATTCATTGACAAAGTATTTGCACATAACCACAAATGAATTCGTTCGAAGTTTACTTGTGCCTCTAATCCTAGCTTCATAAGGCAGTCTTGTACAATTAATGCTGTGATGTCATCAGCAAACATTGTTATTTTAATCAATTTCATGTATTATATAGATTAAAAACGCTATTGGTCCCAGAACGGAGCTTTGTGGTACCCCCCTTTTAACTTCCATCCAATCAGAAAAATACTCTATACACATTCCCATGTTATTTTCATGCTTAATTTTAACCTTTTGTTTCCTATTTGTCAAGTAAGATTCAAACCATTTTAATGTAAGTCCTCTTATTCCATAGAATTCGAGTTTGTTTAGGAGGATCTTGTGGTCAACACAATCAAAGGCTTTGCTCAAGTCGCAAAAAAGTCCAATGATATAATTGCCATTGTCAAGGTTTTGTAGTACATGATTTTCAAATTCTGTTAGTGCCGTTATTGTTGACTTGTTTTTTTGGTACCCATGTTGAGAGCTAGCTATTACTTCATTTTTATCAAGAAAATCAATCAATCTGTTTTTAACCACTGTTTCAAATATTTTTGAGAAAATGGGTAGGAGTGACACTGGTCTATAATTACTTATTTCTTTTGCATCTTTTTTTTTGTGTAGTGGAATCACGACAGACAATTTTAGGTTATCAGGAAACATTCCTGTGTAAAGAGAGTTATTAAGTACATGAGTGAGAGGAGTTTTTATCGTGTGAATCGTCTTCTTTATAACTACCGTGGGTATTTCATCCCATCCACTTGCCATAGTATTTGCCAGACTGCGAGTTATGTCTACAACTTCCTTTTCAGTCACCGGTCGAAAAGTCATTGTATCTACAACCCGATTACTATGTTGTTCAAGTAATTCAATAGGATTTTCAATACTTTTTGTGTTTGTGTCATTTGAATTCCCCACGTTGTCTGACGCATTTATAAAAAAGGAATTAAATGCGTTAGCTATTTTCTTAGGTTCTTTTATCATCTCCTCGTACTCATTTTTGCTATTCAGTTTAGTTGACTTATTGTTTTGTTTGAGTTCAATGTTATTTACCCCCTTCCATTTATTTCTGTCTTGATAAGTCTCACTTTTTACTACCTATATGCCATACCGCCTTACTTTTATTTTTAGATTGATTAATAAATTGTGTGTTACTATTGCTTTTCGCTACCTTCAAGTCCTTTCTATATTTTTTCCTTAACTCATTATACTGTACTTTTCTTTTATAATAATACTCTTACTAAATTTTAGTTGTGAATGCATTAGTTTTAATTGTTTACTGCTATTTTTTAATTCGTTTGTTACCCACCCCTTCCTTTGTTGCCCAATTTGTTTTTGCCTTTAATGAAAAACTGACTCAAAATGTTTTTTAAATATTCTTAGAAAACAATTGTATTTTTCATTTATGTTGATTGCATTATACACCCCCTGCCATGATTCCTTCATAAGAATTCATTGAAATTCTCAATACTTTCCTGATTGAATGATCTACAATTAATTTTCTTTTTAATTTGTGGTTGCTTCCTTATGAAATCATTGTGTATAGTTATAATCTGACTTTTCAGAATTCATTCATTTTTCTACAATTCAGAAATTAGAAAAGTCCGCCCCAACCGGGATTGGAACCACAGGTCTCCCCCCATCCATTCAGATGTATAATGCAACTACAATTCAGAGATTAAAATGTACCCGTCCTGATGGTCTAGTGGTTAAGACGCCTGCCTGGAATGCGGGAGATCCGTGGTTCGATTCCCGGTTGGGGCGGACTTTTTAATTTCTGAATTGTAGTAAATAATAAGTTTATGCTGTGTTATGGCTTAGGGTGTGTCTGAAAATTATTCAAAGTCTAGGTCCAGGTCTGGGTCCAAATTCAAGTCCACGTCTAACAACGTAGTTAGGTACTGAGTATCTGTCGATGGAGTATGAAAAGTACTGCCTGAAAAGTCTAAGACTAGGTCAAATCCTGGGACAAGACGACAAATAGATCGAGCAATCGAAAGTGTACACTCGTTTTAGGTCCGATTCAAAATGGCCGTCCGCGACAATGAGAGAAACAACAAATGAATGCATTGTTAAATAAAGGTAAACATTAAAGTTTTGTTTGTTTTTATCACGTATTTAATTGGTTTTACTAGATGTACAAATACTTTTAATAATCAAATACCTTACAAAGGACTCGAATGAACACCTTACCTAACTTTACGTAGTGTTGACTTTGCCCGGCAGGTAGCTCTACTGTAGACTAGTATAGCACTTTATCATTGAGTAGGACTTGGACCTACACCTGGACTTATACCATAATTCAGACACATCCTAAGTCCCTGCATCAGCTGTAATATTCTCTGGAATGCGTGGTCCTCGCTGCGCAGGGAGCACGGCCGCGACTACATGTTCCTGCTGAGGCACGGACTGGCGCGATGCAGCTGTCGTGCACCTGCTGTCAACGCCG